>JAHZNA010003324.1:0-41111 GCA_027743935.1 Sinodicranocentrus sp. ZH6
CCCACTTGGCGCTGGGTGCCACTCCGATACCTTTGCCTCCACAAATGGTTCCAGTTGTGTGGGTTCCGTGTCCTGAAATAAGCACAAGAAATGATTAAATTTTTCTAATGTATCGAGACTTAAAAATCATTTCAAATTTTAAAAACACTGCTACTCTCAGTATAAACAGAGTTTAAAAATTCCTTCAATGATTAGTTTTATTATCTCGTTAAATCTGGGTTCAGATTGCATTGATAATTTACAGAGTAATGAATGAATGTTACCATTGTTGTCGGTGGGTGTTGGAGTTTTGGTGGAGGGGTCGAACCATCCATACTTGCCAACAAAGTTGTCCTTCAAGGCTTCATGAGTTCCACGCACCCCAGTGTCGCAAGTTGCAATAACTACTCCTTCCCCAGCCTTGAGAATGCCACCCAGCTCTTTCCATGCTTCAGGTGCTTGGATTTTCATCACTCCCCATTCATGATCCTCAGCGGTCAAGTTGACGTTAAGTCTCCTTTCAACAGGCTCGATGAGAGTGGCAAAGAATTCTTCATCAATTAAAGAAATGATATCTTCAAATTCCTCGACCAAGTCAGAAACGAGGGCTCCGTCGGCGTTCTTGATGTAGATTTGGTTTGTAATCCAGAAACTCCGGAATTCCTTGTTTTGTGAAGTAAGCATGCTCACAACGGAGGCTTGAGTTGTGGAAGCATGCCTTTGGAGAGCGTCATGTAGTGCGTTGAGCTTTGTGGTCCTGTCTGGGAAGGGGGTCGAAGTAATCGTTTCCAGCACTCTCCTGGTGTCATCCTTCATCGTGACGAAAATGTTTGCCAAACGGCCACTTCCAAGGGATGCCGTCAGCTCAGGGGTAACAATGGAGTTGGAACCCGGGGCAGCAATCACTGCCTGAGCAATTGCCAAAACTGCTAATAGCTTCAACATTTTCGGTAAAGAACTACTGGAAAAAGCAAAGTGGGTTAGATTTCTGGAGATTTTTCCAAAAAAAAATTGATCTTGTTGTGTTTGTATATTGTTCTGCTATCAGAGCTGAATAGTGGATTGATATGTCCTGCTCACAGACCATGTCTCTTTTTATACTTATTTTACCAATGCTTATCTGCACTCATTGGTCATTTAGATAGCACCTGAATGAAGATTAAAGTGATTTGTTGAGTGAATGACGTGATTTGTAATTGTTTGTTGTGGAATTTTTGTCGCTCTTCTCTTTCTGTTTTTGTCATAAACAAGGAGACAGGTTACTCACTTGAACCTGAAGCTTGGACCTCACCTGACAAATATTTACAGTAGCAGTGTCATTCACAGGATGTTGGTACCTCAACCTGTAACGAATAGAGTATGGATTATATTCTACACACTGGATAAGGTCATTCTTAGTAAGCATGCGTTTTTGCGAGATATATACTGGTATATATTTTGTGGAAAGTATTGCAACCAAAGATGAGAATGTTTTTCAGTGTAATCTTGTTTTGACTATAGTTCGTTTAGTTTAATATTTGTCACATTTATTGACCCTGATTAAATACGCCATTCATCTTTGACATTGCATGTTTTTTTGTTTTAAATGCCATAAGGGTGTATTTTCCACTCCACAACCAAGTGTATTGACGTTAAGTCATGTATGTTATGTAACTTTCCCATATATTTCCCATCAATACATAAGTAGATAGTTATAGTTTCTATTTCATTCAAATCTCTGAATTGAGAATATTGTGATAGTAGAAAGTAGAATATTTGCCCATGCATGTTCTAATTACTTGCGTATTAAGACTTTAGTACGAGTTGCGAGGGGTGAATGAAGGAGACACCATGACACGAAAGAGATCAGAACGGAAAAGGCTAGAAAAGATTCATAGAGACAGCCATATGAGTATATAAAATCAGACGTTTGCATTGCACGTTATTGACTATAATGCGATTGCAACTTAATTTGTTTTGCTACATAGATATTCAATGAATATGATTCAATACAAATAAATGCAAAAACTATAAATAACAAGTTTTTAATGTGGTCTGATAATTTTCAGAATTTTTCAATTCATTTCAATTTATTTTTCCCAATTGGTTTCATTTATGTAAAAAAAAATTGACCGGAGGAGTAAGCCGAGTCGTGATCAGTATAAAATATGCACATAATCTGATTGTTTTAAATGACCAACGAGAACCAAGTACTACAAGAGATTTACGAATAAACCACTGAAAAACTAAGATCAAAGTTGATTATTTGGCTGGATGTGGATGCTTAAGCATAAATTTCAGGGATGACCTTCTCGAACTTGTCGAAAGTCTGGACTCCCATGATGGGCTTTCCCTCGACGAATGGGATGCGCTCAACCATCTTTGGGGTTTCGTAGGTACGGTATTCCTGCAACAAAAGAAGTAATTCAGTGATATTATTTCTAGGTTTGTAGTAAATTTTGCCTAATACGTACACATTTTTAAATAATAATAAATCAATTGCTGTCTTACATTGTAGTTGTTGAAGAGCTTGTTGTATTGCATCTTCTCTCCGAGGAAGTTGTTGCGGATGGTGGGGAACCTCTTGTTGTATCCGTACATGGTGCGGGCAACGAATGGGTTGTACTTGTACATTTCTGGGTAGGNAGTTTGGTAGGTGACATCCTGTCCATAGATTTGGGGGATGACCTTGTTGTAGTTGTAGTATCTGTCACCATAGACGGTTTCGACTGGGGCAACAGTCTCATCGACAATGGGTCGGACGTACTCGTAGTTGTACAAGTGGTTGTAGATCTTGTCCAAGATGTTCTTGTAGTAGACTTGGTCGAAATACTTGGCTTCCTGGTTGTACATGGTTGGGAAAGCATCACGTTGGCCATAGACGAATGGGAAGACATTCTTGTTCCTGTAGATGTAGTCACCCTTGATGAGGTCATCTCCGAAGGTGTTGCTGGTCATGGTGGTGGTATCGTACTTGAAGATGGTGACCAATGGGTAGATGTACTTGTAGAAGAGGGTAGGGTTGACGAAGTATTGTTGGAAGGCAGGGAGTTCCCAGAAACGTTGGAAGAAGATGGAAGCAACGTACTTCTGGAACATGGGGTAGGACCAGAATTGACGGAACAAGGGCAAGCTCATGTACTCACGGAAGAGGGGAGTCATCATGATCTCCTCAATGGTGTACACTTGCTTGTCGACAAAGTATTCCTGGAGGTACTTGGGAACTTCGACATTGTCTCCGTATGTGATGAATTTCTCGAGTGGGTGACCCAACTTCTGCTTCAACATCATTTCGTTGTAAACTGGACGATCGAATTTGAACATGGATCTCTCCTTGTTCAACTTCAGAAGGTCGAATTCCTGGCTGGCTACAGCAACCACCAACAAAGCGGCGACGATCTGCAAAAATAAAAAATAAAAAAAATTATTGTCAATACCTTATGGAAAAATATTTTTTCAAGTACGAGGACAGTTTTCAGAAACTTACGAAAGCTTTCATGTTGAGAAATGTTTGCTCGAGAGGGATAGAACAAGACTGTGACTTTCCAAACGCAATCAGAAGACGCTGACTGAAGCTGTCCTCATCCTTTTTATACGGTTTTGTGTGAATCTTAGAACTGGAAAACTCCTACACTCAATCCAGTTTCATTTATTTCGTATGCATAGTATCTGGAATACTGTAAGACGTTTCAAGATAAGACAAATGTTCATTTTATATAACCAATGTGATAAGTAGGCAATCTCATCTTCAGTCCAGTTTTTTTGTTATCTTCACCTCTAAAAATACCAAGTGGAAAGTGGAACTTGTCTTCCTAGGGTTTAGGCAGTTCTGTTAGATTACGCATGGTATGATGCAGCATAACTATGACCTTTGTTGCTCTTCACAAGCAGAAGCAACTGGACCCCGGGCAATTACTGTCATACGTGGTGCAACAAGCGTTAGCTTTTCTTTCGTGCATTGTGCAGAATTCGTGTCGCCACATCTGCATAGTCGTACACTGTGCATGCTTATGCAAAGTTTGATAATTACTTACATTTTTACACATATCTATCAGTACCGCCTAGATAAGCTACCGAGTTTTAGGGATGTAGTATGCAAAGATTAGGAAAGCTCTTTTGAACCTGTTGTTCATGACCAAGCATTTTTTAAGCAGTTTCTATATTTTAATGATGACCTTGATCGGAAAAAATTTCCGTCGTAGGAAACGTAATTGATTATTTCTTAATTTTTCATTTACTCATTTGCAAAACAACTCAACAAGTAGTAAAACAGCTTTAGTTTGTTGCTGTCATGTATTTTTGCTATGAAAGTTAATCGCACTGTCATGGTCGAATCATAGTTTAGAGGAATTTCATCTCAATAAGCCTAGATTTAGAATCTAGATTTGACATTTTAAGAAGTTTTTAGGATGTCTAGTGGTTAGTCATGAATGCAAACTTTAATTGCTAACTTTACACACGTTGAATGAGTGTAAATAATATTAAACTTAAGTAATGGACATTGTACGGAAACGCTTCACAAAAACTGGACTAAATATGCATAAGTTTTAGCATCATTAGATTGATATAATACGTAAATTAATTTCTTCAAAATTTTGCAACTACTCTAAAATATGATGTAGATGGATAATGTTTGGTAGTTTTCCATTTCATTTCCTCCACGAGTTTGATATGTCGCATTAAACCATGAGCAGTCAAAAACCAGAAATTGCATGCATTATGAAAAATCAGCTACTGTGGTTAAATATTTTCTACCCACAACTTAATTGCATTTCTGAAAATGTCTTGACTCAACCAGAAGATTTAATTATTGCCAATTTTTTCCTGTCTGTCTTGTCGTCAAATACAGCAAACTTTGGAAACTCTAGTCCCATTTACCTTGAAAATATCCCCCTATAAACTACAAACAAAATCCTTGAGTTGGAGACTGTGTGTTTATAGTTTGAACATTTTTCCTGTTTTCCTTAAACCTAAAACCTGAACTTGAAGCTGTTTTTTCCAGAGTCTCGATAAAAAATGTTCGTTATATAGTAGGCATGTGGATATTCGATCCGTTTTAAGTTAAGAGCAATTCCAGAGTCAAGATGACTGAGAAGTTAATACATCTCCATCATTATTCCTGTTTTTTCGTTAACTTACCTCCAAATCACACTATTTGTGTTCAAGATGAAAGAGGAAATGATTCCTTCACAGAAATAACTATCTGCTACCAATGCTTATGGAGGGCTGTGTACATGTTTGATAACGACAGTTGCATTCGGACTGGGAATTGTGCAGGTTTCATTGTGATGTCAGTGATAAGCTACCTAACAGTATTTTGTGGAGTAGTGGGATCCGTAATGAAAATTTTAACTATTTTTGTATTACGCAAAGGAAACGCGTGTGCGGCAACATTAACTAGACTGCTTATTCCACTGGCAATTTTCGATTTCCTAATAAGTTGTATAACTGCGCTTATCGCTGCAGGCATTTTAATTGCGTATGGTATGACAATTTAGAAATGCATTTAAAAATAAATAGAGTTCGAGATCTAGTTTATAGTACAAGAATTTTTTTGTAACTTTTTTCAGGTAATGTGAAGAAAGGAAGAGGACTAATAATGGCACATTACTTTTTCATAGCACTTGGTTATTTTTGTAGAACCGCATCCATGTTCATTACTGTAATAATCACTGTTAAAAGATACTTTGCAGTTGCAAAACCGTTACAATTTAGAAAATGGTTTACCATCCCAAAAACAAATATGTTTGCTGGAGGGGCTAGCATTCTCGCCTTTTTGATTAATTTGCCACGATGGTTTGATGCCAAATGGGTAGTCGAATTAAACAACGAAGTTACCTTGCTCCCTCATACTATTCCTAATTATGAAGATTACTCTAATATTATCGAGCTGGCAGAGTGGGCTCAACCTTTTTATGATAATTTTGAGCAAATATACTTCGTACTGGATTTTGTGCTCCCTCTTCCAATTCTCCTTCTCATAAATTTTTTACTCTTCCGTGAGGTAATCATTTTATACATTTCTTTATATCCCAAATTTGAATTTTTAATATAATAAACATGATTCCAGATCCAGTCCACCAGTAGCAAAGCAAGTAGTAGCCGTAGGGCAGGACATTCTATGGATTCTAATTCTACAGAACTGAATTGAATTTAATAGAACTTTAACGCATCTGACATTTTTGGCTATTTAGAGGATAACTAGTTATTTAAAAACTCAAGCTTTCGTTGAGAATCCCTCAACATTATTCAAGATTGAATTACAACCAAAAAATTTTTGGAAAGGAGTTTAATTAAAAATTAAGGAAATTGTCGTAAAGTTAAAATCTTGAAGTATTATTCAAAGTAAGTCAAATAGAAATGGAACTTTAACGTTTCAATGAACATGAGGTTTCGTTTCAAAATGTTATTTATGTTTTGGGATATTATAGTAAACACTGTATATTTTTAATAAATGCTAAATATTCGAATATGGTATGGGAAGGATATTTTTTTGGGTTCATATTGCCTTCATAGTTGAAAGCATGATTTTTTCGGTCTTCAGCATATTTACACTACAGAATTGCATATATATTTTTTATCTTTATCACAATATTTTCAGCATTTTTCAGACAAACTTCCTTTTTCAAAATGTGAGGAAACTAAATACTTGTCCCTTTTTGCTGTTGTTCGTATTTTTAGTACAATCGCAGATTTATTAAAGGAGAAAATTTATCTAATAAGGGTTGGGGTTGGGTATACCGCAAAACCAATGCTTCTTGCTTCTATATTTCCACAGATGATTTTTTTCACCAAAATGTGGCCAACTTCAAGTGATGAAGTGAATGCACCATTCTATCTTTTCATTACAGAGGTTATCCTATATTCGGAAAATAAAAAACCATCAAAAATTCAAGAAACACCACTACTTCAGAACCAAATCAAACACATAGAGCTTGTCATTACTTCCAGCGTTCCAGCTTCAATGATTGTATATTTTCATGTATGTCATGTAGCCAGTAATGGGATAAAAGTTTGCAAGGGTAATTAATCATGATTGCTTGATTTTGTTATTAGTTGTATAATTAAAATTGCAAAGATGAAAAGTTATGAATGCCCATTAGAACCAAATTTCATGGATTATAAGTTATTTAGCTTTAAGAGTAAGGATCATTATGATACTGTAAGTTTACATCAATGATCTGAAACGTAAATAACCTGGCTAATATGAAAAAAAATAAATTCAACGTTTAAAATAGTCAAGTTTTATGCTTTAAAATGGACGATACTTTTTGTTTTTAATTCAATCCATTTTCTCTCCTTTCTTTTGTTTCACTTGAAAAAACAAATCATTAGTTGATACATAGAGTGGTGGTGTTGAAATGTGTGCATCAAAAAATAACATCGAAATATTCTACTTAATGTGTTCGAGTATCTTTGGTAGGTGTTCTTTTGTTTGTGTTAAATGTGTACTTTTCCATTAGAACAGAGGAATGTAAATGTCCTGTGGGCATATCCGAGTCGTAATCAAAGTGGCAAAAATGTTCTGATTGTTTTTCAACGACCAACTGTGAACCTGAGAACTACAAGAGATCAATAGAACCTCTGAAAATCCTAGACTCCACAGCAGCAATGGAACGACGACATATATTGGAAAAGTGTTGCGTGAAGAAAAGACAAGATGGAAGTGGAGATGTTGACAAGATGTTGAAGAAGATTATTTGGATGTTGATGATGGTGGGATGAAGACATTTAAGCCTGGATCATTTCTGGGATGACCTTTTCGATCTTGTCGAAAGACCTGACTCCCATGATTGGCTTTCCCTGGGTGAGTGGGATGTGCTCGAATCTGTTGACATCGACCATCTTTGGGGTGACATCGAAGGTGTTCATTTCCTGGAGAAGATAAATAAAATAAGTTTGATTAGCTCTTTCATTCTGATTTTCATGGTGTAGATGAAATAAACCTGGAAGGAATTTTGAGTGAGACTTACGTTGTCGAAAAGCTTGTTGTATTGCATCTTGGTCAAGAGGTCCTTCTTGAGGTACATGGGGAGGATCTCTTGTTCGAGTTCCTTCTTGTTGAGCATCATCTTCTCAGTCTCGAAGTCGTTGAGCATGAGTGGGTTGAACTTCTTGGTGTATCCGTTCATCATACGGGCAACCAATGGGTTGTACTTGTACATGGTGTTGTACTTCTCATTGAAGAGCATCTCTTCGGGAAGGACGGTCTTGAAGGTTTCTTCTCCGAAAACTTCAGGGGTCATCATCATCTTCTTGAGGAGCATCTTCTTGAGGAGAGCATCCTTGACGAGCTTGTCACCGAAGAGGGTGTTGAAGCGGGTATTGCGGATTTCGTCCTTGATGAGCTTGTCACCGAAGATGGTCTTGAGGAGATCATCCTTGACGATCTTGTCTCCGTAGATGGTTTGGAAAAGGTCGTCCTTGACGATCTTGTCTCCGTAGACGGTACGGAAAAGGTCATCCTTGACAATCTTGTCTCCGAAGATGGTCTTGAGGAGATCATCCTTGACGATCTTGTCTCCATAGATGGTCTTGAGGAGATCATCCTTGACGATCTTGTTTCCGTAGACGGTACGGAAAAGGTCATCCTTGACGATCTTGTCTCCGAAGATGGTCTTGAGGAGATCATCCTTGACGATCTTGTCTCCGTAGACGGTTTGGAAAAGGTTATCCTTGACGATCTTGTCTCCGTAGATGGTCTTGAAAAGGTCATCCTTGACGATCTTGTCTCCGAAGATGGTCTTGAGGAGGTCATCCTTGACAATCTTGTCTCCGTAGATGGTCTTGAAAAGGTCATCCTTGACGATCTTGTCTCCATAGATGGTCTTAAGTTCATTGATGAGCTGGATAAGTAAAAAAAATAAAAAATAATGAATTTCATGGAAAACGGGAATTTTCATGGAGGAAATTAGGCCAGTGGATAATTTTCCAGGAGTGCATACCTTGTCTTCCTTGTTGATGGTGATGTACTTGATTTCTCCGGTGATGGGGTCAATCATCTTTTCGACGACTGGGGTGACCTTCTTGGTGAAATCGAAGATGGTATCAACTGGCTTGTTGACGGTGTACAAGTCGGTGCTCAACTTTTCCAAAAGGTTCTTGTAGAAAACGTTGTTGAAGGTCTTTTCCTGGTTGAAGAGGGTTGGGACGAAGAACTTGTTGTTAACGAGATCACGTTGGCCATAGACGAATGGGAAGACATTCTTGTTCCTGTAGATGTAGTCACCCTTGATAAGATCATCACCATAGGTGGTGGTGGTCATGGTATTGGTCTCATACTTGAAGATGGTGACCAATGGGTAGATGTTCTTGTAGAAGAGAGCAGGGGTGACAAAGTATTGTTGGAAGGATGGAATTTCCCAGAATTTCTGGAAGTAGATGGAAGCAACGTACTTCTGGAACATTGGGTAGGACCAGAATTGACGGAACAAGGGCAAGGTCATGTACTCGCGGAAAAGAGGAGTCATGATGAGCTCCTCAAGTTGGAGTACCTTCTTGTCCATAAGTTCCTCTTGGAAGAGGGTTGGAACCTCAACGTTGTCTCCGTACATCATGGTCTTCTCAACTGGGTAGCCCAATTTCTTGAGCATAACCTCATCGTAAAGTGGACGGTTGAATTTGAGCATGGATTTCTCCTTGTTCAACTTCAGAAGGTCCAAGTTCTGGCTAGCCACGGAGGCTACCAAGAGAGCGGCGACAATCTGTAATTAGTCAAAATAAAATATATTTATAGTACTCCATTTTCAAAAGTGTGTATTTCTAATCCAGCAAAATAACTGCGAATTTCAAAATTCCCCAGAAAACTTACGAAGAATTTCATGTTGAGAAGTTGATTTTTTGATTTGGAACAAGACTGCTACTTTCCAATCGCAATCAGAAGACGAAAACTGAACCTCTCTCCGGCCTTTTTATACCATTTTGACCAAAGCTCCGCAAATTTTTTTCTTCGTAGGCGGAGGAAGTACAAGACTTGTTCATTTCTCCTACACATGGAGCACCAGCATTAAGTACTTGTATATAACACGCTTTGCAAAAATTACTATCATCAGACCGTGAAAAAAATCACCCAGTGGAAGATTCACTAGACTTGTACATGTATAATATGTAATACATATGCATATCATTATCCAACGCTTCACAATTTACTCGAAGGTGAGCCATAAGCTCGACCTCTTCAAGGAGGAAAAAGAAGCCGGGTTTGAAAAAGTTGTTTGATTTTTAGTATCAGGCTGCTCTCACGTGTAGCCGGTTTCACGGAGTGAGGATGAAGAAGGTTGATTGGATGTCAAACTCATTCCACTGGAACAAACCTACCTGGAGACCCAATAGGAGAGGAAAAGTGAATAGATTTTTTAGGAAAAAAACATTGCATTGTTTAAAATGAGATGAAAATGGTGACCAGTATGATATTTTTTCAGTTGAGTGGTCAAATGGATGCAAACTTTGAACAATTTTTCCTCATCATTGTAAGAAAAATGGTAATCTCACTTGGTATGGGTTGTATCCAAGGGCATAGAAAAGACAGTTGAAGTGATATATATGGCTGTATAAAGTTATATCTCTGGATTTTAAACAGCCGAGAATCTCGTCTAGCCGGTGCAATGAAACAGCCTAAGCAATAGAAGCAAGGCTGTAGCTTATCAGAGACAAGTAACCTGTGGAGCAAGTCGAGTCCATTCCATAGGTACATAACCTTATTTGCGTCCACCACGTCGAGAATCGCTTTCAATCGTAAAGAGATTTTTTTTCGTATTGGAATGATAATGGGAAGAAGAGCACAGCTTGTGAAGAAGAGTTTTTACGAAGATGCATATCAACTTTGTTGCCGGCCGGCATGAGGCTTGTTGAAGACGAGTTTATTTTTCTGTTGCTAGCTGACTTTTGCTCATTATTGGATGCTTGCCTTTTGTTGCTCAAAGTTTGCAGAGATGATATCTTTTGAGTTAAGATTAAAAATGGGAATGGAAAGTTTTGAAGCGTTGAGAGAGACCTTTGGAGAATATTCTTTTGTTTGAATAGGTCACAAATTTTTGCATAGATACAAAGTCCGAAAGTGTGTGTGTGTGCGCACGGAAAAAACCGGATTGTGGGAGAGGAACTATGAAAAATAAATTATTACATGGAGCTCGGTAGCGGTCCAGTGAGTGGGGTGTACGTGACTATTAAGAGGAAAAAAGGAGATCATGAGGAAATTTTTTAAACTTTGTTTCATAGCCCAACTTCCTTTTTCCAGTTTGGATGATGGCCTAGTTCGAATATATTACTCTGGAAAATTCTGGATGGCAACAGGATCGAGATTCTTAACTGAAAAATTGTTGCAGATAATTTGTTTCTGCTGAAAAATTGCAGTCAGGGTGACTTTGAAAGTTAATGTAACCAGACCGAAATGGGGCAAGAAGATGTAGGGATTATGGAGGTATAATCTGTATAATGTATATAGATTGTGTTCTGGATTTATAGGAAGTTTTTATCGATGTCAAGTTTTGCGACCCCATTTTCTCGTTTTTTAAAATGGATTTAAGAGATCCGATAAGCAATGAATAAAGTAAATAGGTTGAAAGTAGTTTTGTAGTAAACGGCTAGTCTTGAAGTTATGGGGTATGAAATTGATAAGTAGGTTGATATATTTGTAATATTATGTCTATACAGGATTTTATAGGTATTGGTTCATACGATTAATCATATGACAGTCTAGCCAGTCTGACAGTTTGACTCTGACTCAGCGAAAGTCAGTGAACCTCACTTTAATACATTTGGAGAATGTCCTGGAGCAGATTTTACGAAGAGATTTGAGATAATATTGACTCTACACGATTTGCACGTTTTCTACTTGAAACGATGTGATATTTTGTTGGGTGCGGTATAACGTACATGTAGTACTATGGGCATGTAGATTTAAAAAGTAGGCATAATAAACTGATGGCATTGATTGAAAGTGAAATTTTTTCTGAGGTTCCTTCTGTATTCTCATTTTGTTTCTTTTATGCATCCATAACTTTATCCAGGCAGGGCTTCGATTCAAATACGTTTTGTGGATGAACAGAAAAAAATCTATTGATTAAGTTTTAATGTCTAAAACGTGGAATATAATGAAGAGATTCGTAAATTTAATTTGAAAATATTCCTCTCATTTGGTTCTTTTGAACCACAGATTGAAACTTGCAAGCGTTTATATCATTTCCAATTTTGTAGATCGATAATTGTTACAGGTCTGTACTAATTGTAAGACATGCGGTTGGAGAGCAATAATTTTACGGAATAACAAATGTCCAGATTAAATGTATCAAAATTACTTACTAAATCCCTTATCGTCAATTAATATAACACAGGGCTAAACAGTTAAAAAATATCGTATTAAACAGAGTGTATTGATCAATATTTCATATCCCGAACTCTACTGTCGCGCTCAAGGAAAGCCAGGGGATAGTGCAACCAAGGAAAATTTCTCAAATATATGTCTACAGTCTACATGGCTAATCTAGTTGTTTTATTTTCAAAAAATCGGTACTTTTCAAAGAACAAAAATATGTGTAAGAAATGTTCTGATTTGAAAAATTACCGTTTCCGTTTTTTTGTTAAATTTTTAGGTAAATTTTAGCATGCTTTTCAAAATAGGATTGTGATTCGACAGAAATTGTCGAGCGAGAATGTCTAAAATCATTTTTGTAATTTTAAATTAAATTATACATGCATGAGAAAACCACAACTGAAAAAATATGAACATGCTCGTGTCATTCGAACATTAGTGTAGCTTGATAATCCTAAGAAAAAAATTGCCCGTTCTCATTTTGACTTTTTGTCTTTGCCAAAAGAGATCATAAATTTTAAAGCAAACCTTGTATCCTCATTAATTGCATCGTGTGAGAACCGGTTTTCATCTACAATTTATCGAGTTGAGAGAGCGAAATTAAGCACTCGACCATTACGAGCGTGGAGATACACATATTTTATGCGAATTTTGTCCAGGAAAGGTTGCTCGCTACAAGGAAAAATGTAAATCCCTGAAAAATTGCCTTTAACATTGAATACAAGTTGTTCTGAGCGTAAGATATTTTAGTTAAGATAAAAGTTTCACCGACCGGAATTGTATTAGGGGTCACCTTCGTTGTCCTTTGGAGAAAAGGGTACTTTTTCAGTTGTAAAATTAGCCCCAGATAATAATTCTGCGAGTAGAAACTACCAGATATATAGATAGCAAACAATTTGCACCTTCATGAATAACTTTTGAAATTATTCAGATAATGCTAAAAGCATACCTATACCTAGACAAACTATTAATGCATAGTATGCTTTAGTAAAACGCTGAAACGAATATGTTGATTTTTTTAAAATACCACTACGGTAAGAGATATATGTAGAAATATTTGTCACCAGTACACAACTAATTAAAGTAATTATGTACAACCATTTATTTTAAAAACACAAAGTTATAATAGGAAACACCAAACAACATCTTACTTCATATTTTCTAAATGTTTATAACATGGCTTCATCTGTTCCAGGGGGAGGTGTCGAAACATTATCAAATCCAATATTGTTATCCTAGAATAATTGGCAATATTGGCATTCATAAGAAAGAATATATGAAAATGAAAATTACCATACTTAAAAAATATGATTTTCTTACAGATCTTCTAAATTCACTAAGCTGCGCAAGCATTGCGTGTAGAACCGCTTTCGGGTCATTTTTCTGATCATCGGATATCATCACCCCTAAAATAGAGGATGCAGACTGGACATAAAACGCCAAGTCGTCGTCGCCACACTTGTTTGTCAATTGGGCTAAGCGGATCTTCTCTGATGCAAATTCCTCGTCCAAATCAAAAAGTTCCAAAGGAGGTGGTGGCAACTCTCGGAATGACGGTGGAAATACCTGTAAGCCAAAGTTTGTAAGGTTTAATGTATCAAAAATTTATGTATAGATATCAACTCAAGACATGTCATGTCAAGCATGCTATGGTTTCATACAGCAACTTTTAGCGACGGCAATGGAGTCTCAAATTGCGGCTGGATGAGTTTTAAAGGTCCTTTCTTAGTTCGCAAATCGTCATACGCTGCAATTATATCTGGGAGAAGATTTGAATTGAGGCTGTACAGCTTTTGGTCTATCAGTCTTTGTGGCTCTATAACTCTGTATTCAAAATCATTCGTTTAAAATTACATATGCTTTAAACTTGAGATGCTGTAAAATGTAATTAAACTAACCCCAAGTTATTTGCACTTCCAGGCACTATAAAGTCATCCGACTCTTGAAGACACACTCTCAACTTATGCGCTCCATCTACTGTGTCAGGTATCATGTTGTACTCGGTTAACTCTCCGTCATCAATATCCGATGGGTCTAAAGATATCACGTCAGACGTTGACAACACGGTTAAGAAGAAATCTAGCAATTTCATGTTTTCCTCTTGTTCGATATACCTACAGCAGCAAAAAAAATATTGGTATTTTAAACAAAAATTTAAATCCTACTTATTTTTACAGAGCTAGACGCAACTCAACTTACTTTTCTGTAAAACTGTGCCCACTTCCGAAAACGATAAGCTTGCCTCTTGAGGTTGGAGAGTAGTAAATAGCCCCAATAGGTCTTCCCACGGGATAACTTGCGTTTCCACTCGACATAATCGGCAGCGCAGGCTTGGACACGTTGAGGGAACACCCATGGGCATATAGAACGCTCAAGTTTTCTTCCTCCCCTTGCATCATCGACTCCAGAAGAATGGGACAAATCATCGAGCTGGATATGAGACATTCTTTGGGATGACCGTATTTGTGGTAGACAGTGCGGATAACACAATCTTGTTGTTAAACAAACAAATAAATTGATTCCTTTGAATTTTCAGGTAACTGAGGTTTAGATGTTCAGTGGCAAGAAATACCTTTAACGATAGATATTCCGAAATTCTGCGTAAATGCGTTATAGTAATGGGATGCCGAGCAAGCCTCTGCTAGCACGAGAACAGAGCCTCCTTGATCCTCAACATAGTTCTTTAAAAGGTTCACCTCATGTACGCTCAAAGGTGCTTTGGATCCTGCGATTATGACCATTTTTGAGAATGGCAACATTTCCTCCATCAATTCGTCCTTTAATCTGGAAAAAGTTAAAATTCCGTATGATGCTTTTTTAAATGAATTAGTATTTTGAAGAACGTGTTGGTACAGATTTAATTTCATGTGTCATACTGAATCACTTTATGCACCCTGGACTTAATCCGTTTCTGAAACGTTTTGAAGTTATCCCCCAATCGAAAGGTTTCATTTTTCGAAGCAAAAAAAATCGCAGCTGGCTCCATCATCATGGCTTTCGTGGGAAGTTCAGCTGGTAGCTTACCACCTCCTGTGCTCATTCCACTTGACATGATTCCCAGACTGGTGGTCGACTTAGGGTACTGGTGGAAAGGAAGACCGTCATTGTAATTAACATAATAGCCACTGTCCATTTTCTCTTATATTATTTTATCTACGTATTTCATCAAATTCCACAGGATTTATTTTATCTGTAAATCGTACAACAGGAGTGCGAGCTTGGTGTACGGGTGGTCAGTGTCGAGTTTTGAGGGAATTTGAATTTTATCCAATAATAAGAGTTGCTGATATGCTAATATATATGAGTATCCATAGTGTGGAATAGAGATACACTCAAAAAATGTTTTAAAGGTTTGATTAATGGATATTACCTCTTGGGCCATAGCTGGCAAAGGTGCTAGTACCGGAGCCATTGAATTCCGAACGAATATTCCTGTTTCAAATCACAGAACTTTTTAAAACTGTCCAATATTTATAAAATACTCATATTATAAATGGAATCAGCGAATATAACCCTTACAAAGTATTTATAATACATCGTGTTGATATTATGAATGACAAGGCTGGCGAAAGTTTATTATCAGCAGAAAAGACAGGAGAATGGTCTTGCCATTGCCATGTATTCATATCGTAGACTTCGTTTTGGAGCAGCATTTTATAGTTGACTAGGGTTGCTAGCGGAGTTTCCAGGCAAAACAAACGACTTGACACAATTCGGTGCAAACTTTCCCTTCCGCTTCACGAATAAAAAAAGGGAAGGGTGTAGGAAAACAGGAGACCTGGAAGAAATAAAGTATGAAATTGCATGCCTGCTTTTATGATGGATTCAGCATTCTTATTGGGTAAAATAGAAAGCACTACATGTAGTGTTTTCGAACTGTAAAGCACACAACACTGACTCTTACACAGTGTCATGCCACAAAATGACGAACAAGTAACCACCTCTTTTGGCAATGGTATACCACAGATGAGATGAGTATTATCAATTTTTTCGTCAACTCGCTCAACCAACTAAAGGAAAATGTGCAAAAACATGCAAGGCTTTGAAACGTATGAGAAGACTGTGTAATGGATAATGTACACGTGCGAGCTTCACGTACATTTCGCTGCTGATGCTGATACATAGTATCTGAAAAAAATGAAGTGGACTATATGACTTAACTAATTGTAAGACTAAGATGCAAATTCACTTATGCATCATACCGGATTGAAGAATCCTAGCGTTAGGTAATTTTCGTTATTTCATAACAGTATTGATAAGTTGATTTTATTCTTGAACTCTTTCAATTAAAGAACTTGATGGGTTGTTGGAAAACGACAATAGTGGTTGGCTACTTAGGATAAGCAAATTTTGGAATGATGCAGAAATACTCTCATAAATTCGTAAATTCGCAAATCTTTACTGTCACTGTAAGCAAAGCTTTAGGATACACATTATTAAGATTTGACCTTGGGACAATAATTGAAGATGATTTGGTGATATAACGTTTTGCATAAACTTCTGATTTGTCCAGAATACCAGTCACGCATTTGTCCTTAAAGATAAGATCTCCGATAGACCTCTGCGTGACCTGACTGAAATTAGAAGCGGTTAAACAAAAAATTACATAAACTGTATAGTGCTACTAGACCCTTGCTTTTCCACTGTTGTAGACAACCATTTCTCCACTGTTTTTGCTATTATTCAGGCTGAAAAATCATTTTGCATGAAAATTCCGATTGTGACCAACCTACATTTCTGAAGTATTATTTGCAGCTAGATTCGTTATATTTTTGGCGTATAATTACCTTGTTTTGTATATCTACGTCATGTCATACGTATTTCTGGTTGTAGCTTGCGTGAGATATTAGGCGTGGAATGGGTGTGCGTGCATTCGCAAAGCGATAAGTAGCATAAGCGGCAGATATTACGCAAACCAATTTAAAACAAAGGGAAGAAGAATCGCGATAAAAATCCGCTTCACGATTCAGTTCAGGTAGAACAATATTATGCAGATTCCGCCTTCCTTCCGGCTTAGCCTTTAGGCTAGTTCCATTTGCAAGTTTTCAAGTTTAAGATATATATTTTGAAGTAATTGGGGTGTCTCCATACTCCCATCCCATCTTATCTACTTGGTAATTTAACAGCCAATCTATGAATCCAAGTACACAAACAGAATACAACATTCACAATGAATTCGTTTGACCTCTGCAACTCTGGACACTCAAGTATTTTACTTGATCCAAAATTATTAACATTTACTACTTCGTAATAAGCAAATTACCTACGAAGACCACACTATCTCGTAACTCATTGTGGAATAATAAGCAGGTTCATGTTCCATATTACTACTTCCATAACATGAAATCAATACCTAAACTATAGCTTACAAAGTACTTTACAGGTTAGACAACAATACGCAGTAGATTCGCGTCCTCAAATAATTCTGGATACGATGATGATCATCATGAAAATCCCAATGACAAACACGATAGCCCAAGTTGCATTTCTTGTAGTGAATAACATTCTGCGAAATCATCTTCTCTGCTCCTTCTTTTTGCGGATGTCTACTCAAAGCTCCAATTAAAGATTCTGCCAAATCCAACCTTTCATTCTTACTCTCAACTCGATTTTATCCCTCCTTACACATCAATTACTATTGGCATCTTATTTAATAATACCTGACTTTGCTTCAGGTAAAAAAATAAATAAAACCAACCTACAATGCCAATTCAACCTTAAACTTGCCTTGAGGAGAAGCAAGCTGTCCAGTGTTTTCCAACTTGAGCTGTTTTTTTTCTCCAGCAACTTCTCTCCGCTCCCAACTTATTACAATTTTTTTCCCTAGGATTGCTCATCTTCATCTTGTTTTTTGCAAACATTTCTGCATAAATATTCACTTGCTCACTTGTCCTCATGTAATTTGGCTGACATGTTGTTTTTCCTAGCAAGTACAAAGAAAAACGATCAATTGGATTATGATTAGATTACAATAGGATGAGCAAGATGTGTTCAACAAAAGAAAGATTCGCCTTTTTCATTTGCATATTCCATTCCTACCCTTGGCTTTATAAAAGAGAAGGCCAAAAAATACTCGAAATTTAAACCCAACTCTAAAAGCAAACTAAAAGGTGGAAAATAATTATGCGTAATTTTGCATTCATTTAAAAAATAAAAATTCATCGACTCAACCACCTTTCGCCACAGATGAAGATGATCCAAATAATCACTGATAACTAAAACTATAAACCAAATGGAGCAGTGATCTAGCTGTAACATAAAAGTGTAGAGAAGCTGAAAGGCCGAAAAACCTTTTGGAAACTGCATTCACTATTTACCTCGACTATTGACAAGGGATTCTTGACTAAAGATGCATCTTGTAGTAATCATCACCCCACTCTAAAAATAAAAACGTATCTCGCCTTTGATCATAATTTGATCAAACATTGGAGTGCCTGTGATGCTGTAAATTACTATTCCGTTGTTGAATCTGAATCCAATTTTTTATCTTTAGCACCTTATAAAGTAAAACTGGCTCGGCTTGGGTGCAATGTTCCACCTTGCAACAGTCTCAGCATGGCATTTTTTTATTGGCATGTTCCATTATTAGCAATGCTCACGATTGACAATGCAAATAGCTTTTGAAGTTGAGTGATGTGTGTAAATGAAGAAGACACACTCGGACACACGGCGTAGTAGAAGGAAAATAATCTCGATGATGATGACCACCAGGGAAAAAAACTACTTGTTGATGAAGACGATGACGAAGATGATATTACATAATTCGGATTATTTGGACAGGACAAGAATGTACATGGAAAATATATTAGTTGCGCGTGGTATACGTTTTACTGGAAGGATATATAGGGTGCCTATTATTATTAGATTATTCCACCTCCTGAGAAAAGAAGAAGAATGACTAACCGATAATAAAAGCTGTGATGGTGGGGTTGTTTGATGTGGTGGCAACTTGCCGTGAAAAAGCATGGCACTCATTCTTTTATTATGGCGCATCTTCCTCGTTCATTTGATGATTTTATGTGTTAGAGTCGGTGATGCGGTGGCGATGAAATAATAAAAAATATGCATATGAAGAAGATGCGATCCCTATCACGATGTGGTCCATTGGTATGTATATCGGCTCAGTTTTAAAATTAGAAGACTAGTTTCATTTTTGGAAGGGACAAGAGCGTCCAGTCAAGTCGGTTCTAGGGAAAATATCAGTTTGGAAGTTTGAGAGAGTTATTTTATTGCAGACCTTTTTTTCTTTGTGGTTTTTTAATCTTGTTTTTACTTCATCATGGTTGCTCGTCCGACGAATAGGTTTCTGCAGGTGTTTTCGGTAAGATAGCCTTTTTAGTAAAGATTTTATTTTTATTGAAAAGTTTCATTGTGTAATGGAAGTTGTCTTGATTGACATTTTATTGGTTTATATGAGATTGGATGTGTGCATAGGGCAAAGTTGTTTTTAACGGTCTCCTTCAAATACTCTGTTGACAACATCAGAAATTTCATTGCCAACGACTTAGTCTGTTTGTTTTTTATTTGTTGATGAGCTTCATGCACGAGCGGAATTGGAAGTCCACTGTTGGGTAGTTTTATAGTGAAGAGGAAATAGATTTTTGGTACTGTAAAGGATAAAAGTACATGTTCGCCTACAGTACAGAATAGTTTTGCTGAAGGTCACAATAGATTGGCGCCGCTAAATTATGCAATGCCGTTTCCTTTTAACGGCCAAAGCCAATATACAGATGCATTTAATAAGGGACTTCTGACAGTACAGTTTACGTGCCGGTATCTGTGATATTTAGACCGCTTATATTCCTATTATTATTCATCTCAGCCATTGAAAGGTTTCCAGAATATATTTGCATTTAGAATGCATGACCTTTAAAAACAATAATAAAAATGAACGAATTTCCTAACTCCGGAAATCTAGACTCCTCCTTAAATTGTCTAACTTTCCATAAAAGCCCATTGTCTTGAAAGTTCACACCTTTTCTATAACAATGAGTGAACAAAGGAAATCTCTAAAGTTAAAGGAAGTATTACATAATCTCCACAAAAAGAAATACACAAGAGGGAGGAAGTCAAGAAGGTGACAAAATGAGTACATTTTTATATCAAGATTTTTCTTAATCACACCTCATGTAAAACTTTTCCTCTTGATAGCCATCACTATCCTCATCCTCACCACTAGAATGAAGTATTGGACTATGCATCAACTAAAAGTGATGAAATGCAAATAGCATGTTTATACCTAATATACCCCTTGAAGCAGTAGTGCCATATTATGCATAAGAATATTTCATACACATCTTATATCCGCTATATCCGCATGCTATATGGTTAAATCAAAGGTTGCATTTCACGTTTTACAAGGCCTGATTGTTTACCAAAAACTAAAGACATAAAATCAACTGCTACTCGCTCATCTCATCATATCGCATCTCATGTATATAATCTACACATACTCAAATGCAGAGAGAAACCTTACCTTGGCTTTGGCCAAGGTTTGCTAAGAACGAAAATTAAGGCAAAAGCGTTTCCTTGATGTATAAACATATTCAACAAGCACATATCATCCTTATATGCACTTCCACCGATGTCTTCTTTATATACTCCTGTTAATTGTAATATATATAGTTATGATGATGAGTTTAAACTTATTTAGTTGTGCGGTTATACACACAAGATAATTGTGAGCCGTCTTTTTTTCTTTAAAGGTTCCTTATTTCTTAGACACACTCCTTTCGAAAACAAGGTGGATAGTGCGTGGTGGTGGATTAAAACAGAAAATGCGAGTTGATATATAAATGTTCTTCTCTCATCTTTTTCATGCTTAAGTGACATTGCATCTAGTATATTTCCGTATCTTTAAATCTGTGTATATGACGGCGCTCTCTTCGTGCCGTTATGGTTTTATGGTCTTGTTAAGCCGTAAAATGTGCAGTGATTTGGAAGGAGATACAGTAATGTTCTTTTATAATAAAAATATATACACATGTTTATACGAGCAGATATATCCGCTAAGAACACTGTATAACCTGTCTATTGACAAAGTAGCCCACCACCCTACTAACACACATTCTTGCAGAATGTAATTTTATAATGATATATACAGGTGGAAAAAAAATTGCATTACGGATTCCTTCTCAGTTTCCTTGTGCATTTGGCTTCTTGAGGATGTATCGGTGATGCCAGTATTTTAGTATTGGTGGTGATAATGTAACGGCTATAATGATTTAGATTCTCTGAAAACTTTCAGTAGAGCTGTCGAAGGTAAGTTCGACAGTGAATTGTAGTCCTATTTTGAGGATGTTCTCGACGGATATTGACAATTTTTATTTTTGAGATTTACATACTTTCGATTTATACCAGAACGTGTGACAAGACTGACGAGAGTTGACTCAAAGCTGACAAAAAATAGATTCAAATTGTGAGTGTTTTTTAAAATTTATTCCCCGAACAAGAGGACAATAAACTTTAGAAGGTGAAGTGGGAACTAATTATAAACCCTGTTGGTGTCCGTGTCCAACGGTGTGTCTTGTCAGGAAGACACTATTGTTTGGATGATGTGTTCTTGATTGTATTGTTTCAATTCCCTCATTAATGCCTCCAGTATTATTATCAGTTAATGAAGTGTGAATAGAAGATTGTTCAAGGAGTGCGTTATACTCCGATCAAGATGAAGTGGGTGATAATGTTCGTAATAAAATAACGAAGAGGTCAATGGCTCTGCATATCTTCGAGTTTGATTTTTTCATCAAAAGTTGCCGGCACTGTATCGGGATATTAGCGTGGACCTGGGCAATTTTCGTCTTTTGTTTGAGCTACCTAGGCCGTGGCAACTACAATCATATCAATAATAACAATGAGTATGGTCCTCCACCTCTGTATCAAACTGTTTTTGTGCCTATTTTGAAGGTGTTATTGGTGGCACCTTCTTCCCTCTCGGTTCCAGTTCATCTTCAACAACAACAAGGAGCTTTGCCTTGGGGTCAACAAATTGGATTGCAACTGGGGAACGGAGCGCCTAACCAAGGGGGATTCATTTATTGTGCTGGTTGCGGACCAATAAACCCTCAACAGTTGGTGTTGCCACTACCCACACTAAATTCGAAAAATTTGCCGGTTCAACAAAACTCAAACAATGGAGGAGTAGCTCAATATCATCGAGAGAAGATTAGTCAACCTTATGAAAAAAATTCTTGGGATGGAGCAATTCCAGTACAGCAAATGTCCATTAGCGACGATGGTCGTTACAGGTACGCCTATATATGGGATTTATTCATTAAAAAGCTGCTAATATTTAATCAAATATTTGAGCATGACTCGGCTTTTTCGAGTTGAGCAAGCAATTTGTGTCGAGGTTTAAGGCAAGCCTGGTCGGTATAAGTTGAGATTTAGGCAAATTACTGAAAACTTTTACCTCGTTTTCGAATGTCAATAATAATTCAAAATGATAAAAATACACATTAGCTAATAACAGTCATTTGCTCCTCCATCATTCAAACTTTAAGAGGAAAACAAGGCCCGTAGGAAAATGCACGAGTGGTCGCGGCAACAATGGCATTGTTGAAGAACGCTCTTGTCCTGTCACTTCATGAAGCTTGGCAGTTCAAGATTAGGGAGATGCGAAGCATGATTTTGCAGCACATTAGGATCAGAGATGAAGAATATATACGAATCAGTTGGAAAAAGTGGCTAATCGCAATCCTAATTATACTGAAATGCAATAACAATGCCATCGTCACAAAAGATATAGCTTGGAAAGATAGCTTCGTTCGTGCTCGTGGCATGTTGAATGAATATGCAAGCAGTGCAATACAAAGTAGAATATTTTAAAGTATCATGCAATGAAGCGTACAGGGAATGAATGAGAAGGCGAGATATGGCAGAAGTAAGGTCAATTGCCTCGTATTTCACTGCCATCTAGAAAATAGCAACAATGAAAAAAGAATTTCGTATACGTTCAATATTAGAAAGAAACATTAAGGATGTATATCAGTATTACGGAGTATAAATTTACATCATGATATGATGATGGTCAACTTCCTTTCGGAACAAGTAATTATTCCAAGCGGATGTAATGCTTCACGTTCTACTAGGGGACCATTGGGAGATGTATAATTAAAATAATGAATTGAGCATGGTAATAAAAGTTAACTTTGTTGTAGCTTCTATTAATAAGTATAGATTGATGCATCAGGTTATGTATAATTCATCTGTTAAAATTGTTGCTATAAAGTGCATTAATTTTTTTACAGCTTTTCCTACAATACAGCCGATGCTACACGTCAAGAAGAACGGAATCTGGATGGAAGCGTCACCGGGAGCTACTCATATACGGATCCAGAGGGTAAACTTGTGCAAATCGATTACACCGCTGGACCCAGTGGGTATAGAGCGTATGGCGAGGATGTTCCTCCAATCCCAAGAGTTCAACTTCCCCAGCCTGTTCAAGACACACCGGAAGTGCAAGAAGCACGCGCAAAGTTTTTAGAAACTTATGCTCGAGAAATAGAGCGAATTAGGATGGACGCTGCAACTGCCACCCCTCCTTCTACCACAGTTTCAGCGGCACCAGTCAATGAAGAAGTTTCTTCCTCTGAACAGTCGTCCACTACTTCCTCTAGCAGCTCGTATGATGATACTGTGGAAATTTCTGGGGATGACGACCAAGACCAAGCTCACGGTCATCAGGACGAGGAGGATTCTATTATCATCAAAGGAAAGTCTGAACCTTCCTCAGCTGAACATAAAACAGAGCCACAGGACATTTCTGCGTTGAAAACTGCCCTGGACAATGTTCACCAGCCTATTGCCATCCCACCTCCTACCCAAGTTGGAGGTCATGGCGTGGAGGATGAAGATTCATTGTCGGATTCTGTAGTGATTACAGCAGTAGACAACTCAAAAACGAATGTGAGGGATGCATCGGTTAGTTCAAGTTTGCCGGACCCTGCATACCAAATTACGATTCCAGTTGGACTTGGAGCTAATGCGGGATTTAGTATTCAGCCAGGAAATTTGATTCCAGTTCAAGATTCAAACTTGAGAGAAAATAAACCCTTTGTTAACCAGGAGCAAGGACATCAGGTTCCAGTTCAAAATTTGAACTCTAACTTCGGAGTAAATACAGCGTTTATTAACCAGGAGCAAGGACATCAGATTCCAGTCCAAAATTTGAACTCTAACTTCGGAGTAAATACAGCGTTTATTAACCAGGAGCAAGGAAATCAGATTCCAGTCCAAAATTTGAACTCTAACTTAGGAATAAATAAGCCTTTTGTTAACCAGGAGCAAGGAAATCGGATCCCAGTTCAAAATCCCAACTTTGGAGTAAATCAACCTTTTTTAATTAACCAGGAGCAAGGAAATCGGATTCCCGTTCAAAATTCGAACTTTGGAGCAAATCAACCTTTTTTTAATCAGGAGCCTTCAGCAGTTCCTGTTCAGGAGTCTGGATCTAGTGCCAAGTCTAATTTACAACGTGAGTTTTCCAACTTTATAATACAAAAATATTTATAAAATCTCATGCAAACCTATAAAATATTATTTGTTAGCATATTTTTACTACGTCTCTGTTGGAGGAAGCCCTCACTTTGTTACACCCATGAACCAACCCGGTGTCAGGTCTCCTTTCTACCCCACATCTCTTAAGGCTTCCCTCCTCGGCGCTATACCACTAGCCGCTGTTCACGACGCTCAAGTTCCCTCCCGAGGTGGTGACAAACAACAAGAGTACTCTACAGCCGCTGTCCGACCAGTATTCCTCGACTTGGAGAATACCGTTCAGGAACAGCAATCTAATTCTCAGGGCTTTAATCGACCCGCTCTCGCCCCTCTTGTAGCTGCTAGTCTTTCACTAAACAACTTCAATGTTAATCAACTCCTTGGACAAATTGTCCCGATTGGAGTTAACCAACAACATGCACAGGGGCAGCAAACAAGTGCACAAATCGGTTACTTCCCTGCTATCATTGTAAACGTTCGTGATGACGCTGGAGGAGCTTCTACTCAAACGAAGGAAGGATCTCAGACAGGAAATGTTATTCCTACTATCGTTCTCTCGAATAATGTGCCACAACAGCAAACCGCTGTTCCAATTCAATCTTTTAACCAACCTTTGTACGTTATCAGCAAAAAGTGAAATGAAGACTTAAATATCAAATATCTTACTCTTTAGATATGTGGTATTAAAGGGGTATAAGGACATTGGGTTTGGTATATACATGGTTGTGCTTATTTGCTCTTATCTAATTTTTAAATGTTTTAAGAAGATGAAAACAAGGGAGGAGACTATATAAAAATATGAATTAGTTACTTTACTCTACCTTCTTTAACGTAGTTGTGTTACTGTTTAATTAATGAAACTTTTCACTGTTGTTTTTGTTTTCCTGTATTAAAATATGTTTGCAATGGTCGAATAAAAGTTTTAAACTGTGTGATGATATCCTTTCTTGAATTGCGAGTTTCTTTCTACTGGAAAATTTATGATCAGGTGCCGGAAAGAAGCTTTGAATCCACGTGGTACATTTAGGAAATCATTGCAGTCTTATTACGGTGCATTCATTTTGTCTGCATCATAATGATAACTTTTTATGCATTTAGTAGAGCAAGACACTTGTGATTTCAAAAGTTTGTTACGTTATATATGCCAGTAAAAGACTTCATTTGAATTTTGTAGGTTTCGTTTCCTTCCGGAATCTTGTGATTTTAAAGTCGTAATTAATTCTGTTTTTCTGTATAAAGACTTTACAGTGTGCGGTAAACTTTGATAGTGTCAACGTCGTAAACCTCAAGATAAGAAATATTTATCATCATCACAAAACAGCTCCAAAAATCTATTACAAAACTGTGTGATTTTTATTGCTAAAAGTGAGTTTTACAAAAATATGAGGACCAACGATAAGACTGGAGCATCAATATCCCTGTGTTTAGTATTACTTGTCCTATTAACCATTTCTGGTATTGTCAGCGCTCTACCTGCCACAGGTATATTTAGTTTTGCAAAGAAAATTGGTTATTGAAAGTAATCCAATATTTTGTCTAACAATTTCATTAACTATGATCATTTGGGAGAACAGGGGAGAAATGCAACTGGACGCCTTGCCAGTCAACGGCCAAACTGTACAAGTGCTCGCATGGGTGCTACGCTGCAGACTCAAAGCGACTGGGGTGCACAGTCTTCACTCGAGAATATAGATGCTGTTGTTCGTAAACTGGCACATAACGGTAGCTCCTCAACTTCATGCTTCATAAACCACCACATTCAAAGGATATTTTCCATATGTTTTAGATGAAGCAATAAAAAGAACTAACATTTTTTCTCATCGCCCCTTTCCGGATTGGCAACCTTTAATCTAATTATTTTTTCCATATCATCATTACTCAACCGCTCAATCATAAATCATGAAATCCTTCTCCGAAGACATTTACCAGATGTTGTGGTGATTCAAAAAAAAATTGTCATTCGCATGGATTTACATGCAAACGCGAGCATTGGTCTAACTCAAGCATGCGATGACTCACCTTTGCAAATAATAAGCACTTTTACCTGCATTCTTCCACTCTTTACACATTTATTACTACAGTGGTCTAACACGCAAATAGGTAATTTACTCTACTTCACTTGTAAACTTTTTAGAATCCATATCTATGAACCATAATATACAACCAACACCACAACTAAAGTACATAAACTGGTTTGACCGAAGTAATAAGAAAAATTCATTGAAAGTTTTTACACTTCTCGCTCATCGCTCACATGCTAACAATGCTTTTTTGCTCTTGCACATATCCTGCTCTCTAAACAATTTCTCTGTTGCTACAATACCAACAAGTAAACATAAGCATGATATGTACCTCTGTTGATGGATTCAAGAGGAATATACAGGTAAGATGAGAACAGGTGAGGAATGAACAAGGGGTTGAATTTTTAATCAGGCACTTGCTCTAATCCGCATTATGAGGCAACCCCTCCTCTAGTACCAGTGGCGTTATGCCATTTACCTCGGATACAGGATTTCATTGCAATAAATTAGTAGCCAAGCTGGCGAGAAAAAATTTGCGCGTGTGGCACTCTAATATTTGCATATTTTTCCACGCCACTAGACCCTCTCTTTTCTACCCACTCACTTTTTTCCACAATCAAACAAACATGTCATGAATATCCATCAGTGATATCTGGTAGTTTCATCTAAAATATTATTGTTTTTTTGCAATGCCATGTTTGGTAAAAGACGAGACGGCTGCCTGTGTTATATGTATGGATAGGTATTGAGCTATATGGATATACCTATTTAGCATTTCCGAGAAATCCTTTCTAACAAAATACAATACACATTTTTTACTACCAATTGTTATTCTGGTCTATGTAAAGACAAATAAAACATGGTGGTAATGTTGTCGAAGTAAAAATTTAAATAGTGTATTGTGTGGCTAAAATTATAATTTTAAATGGGATAACAGCACACATCATCGCTTAAAATGTGATCGGATTATGTTTGTGTCTGCAGCTCAAAATGTTAAATAGCTCTTGAAGTGAGGAAAAATATCCTCCAGGAGTGAGCCAAGTTTTAGTTGTGAACATCATTTCATTTGAGAATGCAGATGTGAGATATCTGCACAGTTGTGGATAAAATATTTGCGACAAAGGAAAAAATATTATGGATCATCCGTAGTCTGGATCATGGGATCGCTCAGGTGCTCAATAAAAGATGGAAAGGAGAAGACGGGAGTTTTGCTGTGGGGAGTGATAGTTAGTTTACTCGTACAAATCGCAGTGGGATCTTTGCCACTGACGAAACCATGTGGGGACGTAGAATGTCAAGGTAAAGGGTTTAATCATAATTTTGAAAGGGCCAATTCTTGATTTTAAACTTGTCTCTGCAAGTGAACACTTACACAAATGTGGAATACTATACGATTCTATTGTTAACAGCATTGGAATATTGTCGGCTACACGATCATACTTGTCATCCTTGTAAGGACGTTTGTGAGACGGACAGTCATAATTTTGATGAGAACCGTTGTGTTTTAGACTGTCAAGGTAAAACGGAATTTCATATTTTTTAAATGAATGAAACAAATGAAAAAGTTGTGCATATAATATACTTACAAAAATATTTTCATACAGACCACATTCATGACGAACGCTACCTCAAGCTACAAAACTCGACGTTGCTCGAACTACAACGTTCCGAGTTGGAAGAAAAGTACAAAGATTTGGAGAAAGATGTGCTCATCCTCAAGATCCTTGTTGGAGTATGCATAGCTGTGATAGCTGTGGTGGTAGCGTGCCTCATTGCATTCCTGGTATACTTCTGGAAACTCATGCATCCATCTCAATTGGATAACGGAGAGAAAAAGAAAGCTGCCTCTGCAACGAAATCTGTCGAGCTTCCCACAACAGTCTATAACAACCGAGTAAGAGGAAATAATATTTTTTAAAAAGTTAAAATCGATTTCCACAAAACAATTGTCGATTGTTCCAAATTATAATGATATTTATTATCCACAGTATGGAGTAACTACCCCCACTCCAGAAACTTCCCCATCCTCCGCTTCCATTTACAACACTAACAACAACAGCTCGACAGTGTCAGTTTCCCCTGTAGACACGAATATCACTACAATGACTTCCTCCACGACAGCCTACCCACCAGGTGCGAGATCCAGTCCGACAAAATCTGAATCGTCAGTTGCAACTCCAGGAACGGCAACAACAACCTTGTCAACTCTTGTCAATGGAAAAAGTTATTCCGACATGAGAAAGCAACCGCAACCCACCAGCGTTCCAAACACTAACAGATTTCGTAGAGAACCATCAGAGTCAACTTTACCGGACAATTGCGCTTATGACAATTTGTCCATGTCCCCTCAACACTACTCCCACCATGTCTGAAACTCTGAATAGTAATGGAATATCTTCAAAAAAAAAAGATTTTTTTAAACATATCCGTCCTGGTGTCCTTGAAGGGAGCACATAAAAAATGCAAATCCAAATTAGAAATTTTAAATGTACAATTTATTCAGCAATAATATATTACATATATAGATACATAGATGGCAGCGGTATATATCCTGAAGCGCACCGTCGTGGAAAAGTTCCGTGTCTTATTCACAAGCACATTAACTAAGTGGATAATATTGGATAATCAGTAGAGGTATCAGCAATTTTGTCTTGTCTCTGCAAATATTTAGATAAGGCATGTAATGTGAAATGGATGTTGTGATTTGGGTGACGAAAGAAACTTGATTTTTTTACCAGTTGGATAATTCAATTATGTGCAGTTTTGGATTTGCACGTGTGCTTGCTCCCAATGAATAATTGAGTTCGTATAAAAAGTGTGATATGCCTCAAATATCGTAAGTTTTTGTACCGCGTGTGATTTTAATGTGACTTCAAACAAGTGTAGCGATTCGATTGAGGTGCGTTGTACGCATGTTGTGAATGTAATCTCAAATATACTGAAGTATTTGTAACAGCGACAAGCTAAATGGAATAAATCAATAAATGTGATGTCGTATAAAAATTGAATTCGTTTTCGTATTGCATCTGGCAACCTTGGATTAAATTCACCGAATTGCTACCAATTTACATTTTTTGCGTTCCTTATGTCAATTTTATCTGACACTGAACTAGTGTGAAATGCCGTAATTCAGAACATGAAAGGTGATAAGCATAAAATAGTAATTACGATGAATGTTGATTTTCTAAGTATATTGTATTTTCAGGTACTCAAAAAATTACTTTACTTTATTTACAAGACGAATTTTTTCGAATTTATAACATGGGAACAAGTAGTGCTCACAAACAACGTTAACATTTTTAAAAAGTCTGGCCCCTGATCCAGGTGGAGAAGTAAGCGACGTGGCAGTACTGACATGGGGAACGGTGACCTTCATCAAAATGGTTGGAAGGGAGCCTCCTGATAAATAATAATAATTTAATGGTTATGTAAAATGGTTTTAATGATATATAATAGTTTGTGGCGCGTTAGATTAGGTTAGGTCAGGAACCTGATGAAAGTGTTCCCCAGCCAGCAACGGTCAATGAACTAGCTGGTGTGAAGGATGCGGATGGGATGGTGGCAGCAGCGACATTGGCATTAAGAGTGAATGGAGAGCTGACCCTCATGACAGCAACATCGTTGGCATATGTGTTGCTGTTAATGATAGACCATTAGTTTAATTATTTCTCCCAGTCCACTATGGTATATTAATGCCAGATAATTGTTAATTATAAACTTACGCGTTGTAGTTGGGATGAACGACAATTTGGGAAACAGATCTGCTCTGTTCAGTACCCTCATTAACGTTCAAGTTGTGCTCTCCGGCGACCAAAGTGTATCCAGCAACACTTGCAACAGAGCAGTGAGCAGCAGTTACGATCCAGTTTGCGTTAACAACAGAACCACCGCAATATTGACCACCGTTTCTCTTGATCTGGACAATGTGTTTGAATTCTCCCTTGGAAGCCTGTGGGATCCACCAACAATCCTGTCAGGACTGATTTTTTTGAGTGCTGGCAGAGCTGGAAAACGATAATATCATAACTATTTGAAGCTCAAAAATTAAATGCGTATTTTTTTAACGGGATTACTTACCGGAGACGGCTCCAATAGCCAAAATGACCAAAATGACTGACTTCATTTTGTAGCGTTTAACTTCGTTCTGGAATATTAACCAAATGAGGACTAAACAGCAGATGAAGTAGTCCGTGGTCCTCTTTCTATTTATATAGGTTGGGGAAAAATTGCTGTCATCATGTCACCAGTGTAAGCATATCGCATTTTGTAAATGTTTATAGGGATAGGTTACATCATATAATATTTTTGTCGATGCCTTATCTTCGAGCAATCAATTCCAATGATAGTATCCGCAGTGTGGATTCCCATTGACGGTGGATTGATGGAGTTATTTCCTCAAAGTGCTCATATTCGGTGCTGAAAATGTACATAATCCGAACAGGCCCTGATTCATGGGCCAAATTCGTGATCATTTGATAAACTGATTTACTACGACATGAGTGGTGTTTTGCTGCCTATGCACAATTCAGATTGACATAATAATACAGGTAATATCACAATGGAGCAAAATAAATAAAAAGATTAAACTCTACGTCTCACCGTCAGTCTCATGATCACGCACAACCTCAATCAGATCAGTCTCATGATCAGGTAAATACCTGTCAGATTTAAGACTAATTGATATATATTTCAAGCTAAAAACCTGCAATTTATATAACGAAATATATTCGCAAAAATACATATTTCCAACTTTGAGAAAACGTCCGTCAAATACAAAATCTTCAAAGGGTTCAAAGGGTGATAAGCGGTTTTACATTGACATGCTCTCAAGTGCTTTGTGTTTAAATAAACGGAATCCCGAATGCGCATATTAAAATCCCCATGAATGATGATAACTCTATTTTCATTCTCTCTTATCTTCTTCATCTGATGTGCCCATGGACAGAGTCCATGAAAATAAAATTGAAAAATGAAGGACACATTATCCACGGACCCTCTCTCAAAAAAATACAATGCCTGTTCTCTGCAAAATTGATAACGAAAGACACTGAAATACAAGACAAGATTATCTGCAAAAAAATTGAAGGAATTAATTGCATCAGAGTCATCATCATACATATCTAGTCTTCATAAAATTGTAACTTTTACGATATGAACCACGCAGCCCTCAGATCAGATGCACTAGTACGATGTCTAAAACATTGTAAACGTGTGTTTCTGCATTAATCCAAATCCAAGGACACAAGGCAAACGATATTGAACTTTACGGTATGACATGACATGATGACACAACATGTCAATTTATTTTTAATTAATCATAATCATAAACGCAGAAAGCAATATGAAAAATATGAAAAGCCGTTTTCTTTTCCCAATTCCCAATCCAATGCAGCATGAAAAAGCTCACAGCTAATTGACAGACATGACTCAAGTTGCCCCGTTTCCATAAGCCGGGACCTACTCCAGACCAGAGAAATTCCAGGTGATGGACATGTGTGTGTGTGTACTATTGTGTACCAACAAACGAAGAAGTTTGCAAAGATATTCGCAAATTGCAATGAAGTATTATTGGATTGGGTGTAATGTAATTGTAAAGAATAATTTTGATGTGGTGTCCGCCATATTGTTTTCGAAATTAGGATAGGAGCATGCGGGCAAATGAAAAAATTATCACATAACTATACATAACTGTGGTGACTAGTGACTAGTCGAGTTTAGAAAAGGACAAAATGGCTAGCATTTCTGAAACTAGTGGTATGGCAAATCTCCTTCCTCAAAATATTGGCAGCTCTGCAACTGCAACGTCATCCTCTACAGTGACTTCTCAAGAATCCCCCAAACCCGAAATGCCGGAGTTTTATTGGATGGTAAGTGGTTAGTTCTGTTAGTGTATGAATCGTGATTTTTGTAGTTTTTGTCAGCTTTGTTTGCTTATAATTAAAGATTTTGGATTGGAATGTAGCTCATCAAGTCACAAGTGGCATGGTTTGATTGTTGATGTGTAGTCAATTTGCAAGTACAAAAAAACTTTAATAAAAAATAATACACAATAATGTATTTTGTTCATCAAACTTGTGATGGCAATTGGCAGTGTAATCTGATTTGTCACGACACGTGCAGTCGCGTGATGCCCAAAGATTCTAAGATCTGCTGATATAACATGTTTGATGTGTTCTATATGAGAGATGATTGATGTGACATTGTTGACTATTGTTGTAATTTGTAGGTAAAGCCATGCTTCATTTACAAAGAAGAGTATAAGGATTGCAAGAGTTTTAAGGCCAGATTTCATCAATATTTTGTTTATGGTAAAACAAGTGAATGCCAACAATGGAAGGAGGACTATGATAATTGTTTGAATTGGGAAGACAACGATAATAAAGACGCGTTGGTAAGTATAATATGTGCATTGCGGAATTGCAACTAAAACGGAAACGATTCCAAATTTTCAGAGGAAATGTAGCCTAAATGCTTTATTTTATAGAGCAAAGTTATTGAAAGTGAGAGGATACGTGTGCGAAACCGATTGAGGGATCATTACTCCAACGACGTCTGGGAGAATCGAACTGAACCTCCATCCGATTGGAATAAAGAACTACCCGACTTTATCAAAAAGGAATATGAAAAAAGTATTTTAAAAAAGAAAGCTGACGAATTAAAAAGTGGGGAAGAGAGATTAGGAGATATTGCCGGTAGTCAAGCTGGGGAAGGAGGGCCTATACGAGACGAAGAGTCTTCCTGTTCAATTGTCTAGTCGACTTCAAAAATAATTAATTATGTAGCCCGCTTTAAATGTTGCTATTACGTAGGTATGCAAATTTTTTATAACGTAATAAATTGTAGGCGTTCGTTCTTTTCCTTCGATATACATAACAAAAAAGGTATGAGGACACGACGCTTGTTTGATAATCTATACCAAAAACCAACCCCTTTTCATGCAGAACATTTGTACTGAACTTGTTAGCGAACTTGAAACAAGGGAAAATTCTTTCGACCATTAGAGTGGTAAATTTATTCAAAAGCTACATTAAAGGTAAAGGTTTATCAATCAAGCTCATTCAATCACAGTTGAATTATAACGTATCATGTTATCATCTCACATGCCGTATTATTACATGTGCACACCCAAAAACAGAATCAAGACAGCTTGTTAAATAAGACAAGTAATTTATTACGGAAAGGAAATCTCTCTCTCTCTCTTTATTTGCCATTTCCCTTGTCGTCGCGTATATCGCCTCGAGATTGTCGCAGTTTCTCAATTTTATTAACTCATCTCTTTCACTTTATTCATCTATTTGCCGACTATCCCCCAACTTTTAATGTATTCGCATGCACTCTGTTTCATAATGGATATTTACAGTCTGCAATCAAAAATCAAATATTCATAACTTTCATTGATACAGTGCCTTATAATTCCCATCGAACCATCTACCCCTTGTAACATGTATATGTACTAATTCTGTTTGTGCAAACAAGGAGGAAATTGTCAAAATTCAAAAAAGGTAAATTACATGCACTTCCAATGGCTGCTGCTGGGAGAAAAGATTCTCTCTTCTTTGCACTCACATCACTTCCACTCCTTGAGGGGAAACACCTTCTTATCTCGATTCTTATTAAAAACAAATGTGCGCAAACTCTCGTTTTATTTTCATGTAATAATAATAATAATAATAATTTTGTAACAATAAGTGTTTACTTTGCATGTATTATTTTTTGCGAATTTATACGCATTCTGTTTTGCGTACAAGCTTGATTACGTGACCTGCCAATGTTTTTAACCCAAAATGAATTTATATACCTATGCATACGTTCCCCTGCTTCTTCTCTTTTTTAAACAAAGTTGAAAAATTGATCCAAGAAGAGTGATATATTACTCCATAAGATATGCCTTTTTTTGCATATCCTTATCCCTACAATATCCGACCTCGCAAAAGTGGAAAACTCTTTGAAAGAGAAATACACATTAAAAAATCGTGATTAGAGCATCTTTTGTGTAATCACCATGTTTCTGCCCAGAAGCAAAATCCTGGCAAAGGATTGCATTGCATAGTGATCTTCATTACACGCGTTCCTTTTGATATTATCAACTATCTCTGCATACATATACATCTTTAGCACAATTTGTGCATTCAATCTAAGTAATAATAATCATCATAACAATAATCCAAACCACTTTTCATTTCGCCGAGAACCGGTTTCTTCCTCTTCCTCCGTGCATTCGATTCTCTATCTTGTCTTGCATCTCTTCTCTGAATCAATATTGTCGTCCACACTTCCCATGTGCATCATATTATCATTCCCTATTCACATCTCATCATCTCGACTTTGACAGAGAAAACATCATGTCCCTAACGCAATACGAGAATTGACTCGTAGATACAGCTTTGCTTTCACAAAATGTCATGTGCTCTTGCCAAAACAATCTTTTTTAAGTAATGATATTGTTTTTTATGAGGGGAATATACATACCCATTATGAATATGTGGGGATGATGATGAGGATTTTTTTTCTAAAAAAGTGCACTCATATTTCGATGAAAATGCAGGGGATACTCGGTAATGCAATGTTACACTGTTTCGTATTGCAGCTTTACTTTCAGCGTCAATCCCCCCGTCCTTGTCAATTGGAAGGAATGGAGGAAGCACCGTAAGGCACCGTTGCTACTATTGTCGCTCGAGATAGCGTCAAGCGATCGCGTTTTTTTCGCCATTATTACTTGTCCTTCGTGTGAAGCCAAAAGTCAAGCTGTTTGCTCTGCACACGAGATGAAGTTCGATAGTATCACCGTCATTCCGCATCTCAATTCTAATCTAACAAGTAGTTTTTAATCCCACTTTAAATCCTTTTTGTTCAAACAAATCGATACATAAAATAGAGACGCTCGCTGAATCAAAACACTACTTTGCGATTTTTTGGCAACGGTCCCGATGCAAAATTTTTCATTTAGTGTTTATGCATGTACCCTCGCCTCAAGTCGCCTCACTTGAAGTAGAAGATAAGAGAGTCCTTGAACTTCTCTTAGTTTAGTTAAGGTTTTCTCACAGTGTTCAAAACTCAAGATGAGATCTGTCGTGTCAGTGTCACTCTCTTTTGTGCTCCTTTTCTCCTTGCTGGTGACGTTGGGGCTTAGCGCTTTCAACCCAATCCGAAGGAATCCTATAAGGCAGAGACCCAGGCCGTAAGTTAATAGTTTGTTTTTTTAAAAAAATCAGCCGTATGTCATACATCCTTCTTGACACCTCATATTTGCCAATTATTTGCATTGGCGAGGCGCAGGCACGCATGTGATGGGCGCAAACCCGACACACGCTAATTGATGTTTTTTTCACGAGCTTAGGAAGGTCGGCCTTTGCCCTCAAAATTACATAAACACAACGAGACCAGCTTTTAAGCAGTACCGTCATCATAAGCCGACTGGCAAGTGTTTCAAAGTTGACACGAAAGGGCCGTGTGGTAAAAATATGCAGTTTTACAGGATTGGGAATACAGACTTGGGGGACTGTGATTGCCAGCATAAGAAACGATGCGGAAGGCCTTTAATGTACTGGCAGGAGACGGATACGTGCTATTTTATTTTTACTCAGGTATGAATTGATTTTGAAAGTAGCTTATTTTCAATTTTCAAAAGCATACACATTAAGAATTTATGTCGTGTGTCGTATATTTTCATCCTAGGGTCCATGCAAAGAGGGCTACTGGCTTGTATACGGTTACCAGAACAAACCCATTTGTCAAAAGAACCCGTGCCATAAGTTTGAAAAGGATAATCCAAGCAACCACGAAGCCCGTAAATACTGGATTTACTATAGAGGCAAGTGTATGAAAACGAGAACTCAAGGTTATTGCAAACATCCCGATCAAGTTCTCTTTTTCGTTGATGGTGAAGCAAGACCACGGTGTGTGTACGCCAACGAGGCTCGTGTGTGCAACTCCTTGAACAGGATGTCGAGACCGTGTTGGGCCGGTCAAAAATTTGATATGCATGAGGACTGTCGTGAAAAAGTTGGCTTGTGGGGAAGTGAAGATGATCACTAGAAAAAACCAGAAGCAGAAAGAGATAAGCATACTGCTGAAAAGGTAATTATATCTGTTGAGAACTACGTAGATGATCTACGTGTATCCCGTATACTACACCACCGTTTCGACTATCGATTTAAATTAAAAATCAGTGCATCATCTTCATCCTCCGTCATGAACAAGAGACTGACAGTGAATTTTAAATAAGACGCTATCAACATGTAAACTATTATGATGTTCAATTGTAAATTATCAATAATCACATTCTCCTTTTATTGCTTCTCTTTCACTTTTTCATAGTTTTCATGCATGCAAAATATCGTGCATTATATGCATTGTATACTACTCCAACTCCTTACATTTAACAGAAAAGTATAATACTTATATTAATACATAGGTTGTAGGTATAATGAGCTATATTGCATTTATATGCCCGCAAATATAAAATAAATGTTGTTGCACTCTATTCTCAATTACGTCGATATATTGCTTCTTTTATTACTGCAAAAATCTCAGTAAAAACTATGTCCAACATTACAAATCTTTGCAAAGTACATATAATAGAGACATAAAAGTCGACAAAAATCATATCATCATGTCCTCACCAATCATAAACATTACTCATTAAGTGCAATGTCATCACACCACCAAAAAACCAACTGCGTAAATACAATACACACATAAACTAATTTCACATAACCAATCAATTGTTTTTACATATTTAAATTATGATACAAACATGATCAATGATCGTCATAAACATGGTACAAATATACATGGATGTAAGAAGCACACAACAATGTTAGATATTATGGTTTTCAAAGGCAGAATAAAAGTATTGGATTAGGTAGGGCTAATTTTTTGACTGACATTTCAATATTTATTTTTTTACTACACAGACTTACTTCTTTCTGGCTGAAGCGGAAGATCGACATCAGGCACGACACAAAAGGGAACGATTTCCATACAACAGTAACAGTGCTTCATACTTCAACATAAAATTATCAAATGGTACATAACGCTTACTTACGAAACATTAGTTTGTTCGATGAGTATCTCGCTCCCGAGCTCATACTCCGTTCCTCGGTGTCATCTTTGCCGATAAGAGGGATACTCATAAATCTTAACAACCATCCTAAATACACACTGGTTTCATACAATGCACTCAACAATACGGAGATAATCATTTATAGAACATGCACAACAGTTCGTATTATTAATATCCCCAAAAGAATTTAAAAATAAAATTATTATTATGTGAATATTGCATATTTTTATATGTATGTATGCATAGAAAAAACAAGGTATACCAAACAACGGACGATGACATGACTATAGCAAAAAAAAATTAACGAAAAAAAAGTAAATGCAAATAGATTTTCTTCAAATACATTACGTACCGGTCATCGATATCGTCTTACCTTGTTCGATAAAAGATACTGCTATGGAGCAGTAGTAGTGAGTCAGTCACGACAACAATTGATATAAAGCTGTATAATAGTGTAGAGATGTGGAATCTTCACTTAATTATCGTTTTACGTTACTCAATCATCAAAAAATATATGTACATACGTATTCACAAAAAAAGAATAGAAAAAGGTACGATTACGGTTATTTTCTACAGATCTATAACTGGTTTAAAATCAAATAGCATTCTGTATCATACTATGCATGATGTGTTTCACGAAAGGCAAGATATTAAAGTTCATTCTGTGTGAACGAGTGACACCTGCATGAGTAAGTCTTGTATAATCAGTTAACTTCAATGAAGTATATATACTACTAACTAGCTTTACGTTTGTTCTCGTGAATGTAAATGCTTATTATTAATCGAGCAGGCACAGACTATTCCAAATCCCTAATTATTTAATTTTTACTACGTATTTTTTATGGTTGTATCTCATTTCATGCACGCACTACTCACACCCAACAAGAAGCTGCTTATCTACGATCAGTTTACTAGCCGAAAAGCAGACGAATAATGAATAATAATAATTTTTAAAGACTTCCTAAAACATTGAGAACGAAGGATATAAACAAAAATAAACGCATTATAGTGAACAAATCCCACGTATAAAAATATTTTTGAAACACCTAGGAAAATTCCCAAAGGATAGAATTAGAGGTACATATTTACATATAGCAGGAAAAACTAATTTTTAATAACTTCCATATGGCGGATCAGCAAGCGTTTGTGCCTTCACTTCATTCCCTTTCCACTCACTCAAAATTGAGAACACATGCACGCATCACCACACAGTTTTCTTAAACTAGACCTATAAATCTTTAAACTACACATTAAATCCTCTGGCTCATTATCTTATAAATAATATTATATAGTAAACAGGATCATACATATACATATAGTCAAAACTATTCTAAACACTGAAGATACAATAATTACTGCATGTTTCATCATCAAAACAAAAAAATTATCAACATGACCATAATTTTCATCATCATCATCATCATCATCATCATCAACACGAGTTTCCAATTTGATGGGTCGACCTGTAAGATAGCAAAAGACAAAAACATCGCCTTATAATGTGAACGCGGGTGGGAACCTGTCTCGCTGCCAAACTTGTCTATGAGTTTTTGATTTTAAGTTCTACTCGTCAAAATGAATCTACTGATGCTTATCAAAATGCCTATAATATGCCTCAAAAGGAAAACAGCACTAACGAAGATTTTGTCGACAAATCTGAATAATACCCAGCTGTATAAGATTTCTAATATTTTAATACCCTATCAGGTGAGAAATGCCCTGCACGAGGTAGATAATAACTGTTGACAATAAACTATTATTACATTTTATCAGAACAGAATATATCGTATATGACATTGGTATGAACACAATTAATATCACAATCATCATCATTTATGATCACAAAAATCACACATTTTCTCACATATTCACACACCACCTTTTTCCATTTCATCATCAATATATGAACCATACCCGAGAAAAATGTGGCGTGGTTGAGAGGTTATCCGGAGCGATGATGAGAAACGCTCGCTCTTTCCGTGCATGATCCCAAATACGGAAATGCCAGAGCGTAGAGATTCATCTCTCCCTAAACGTACATATCATATACCCCTGTTTCCCTTTAAAAAACTTGCTCATCATCAAAGTCTTGTCATACATGGCACAATATATGGTACACATCATATCATACAACATCACAAAATCATAAAATATTCACAGAAATCACGACATATATAGCATGGTGGTAATCAATGCAATATATAAATCATAACATTCACAATTAAAATGTGGAATTGTCGTGGATCATAACAAGTCAAAAATTCAAAAAGTCTCATGATAAAGTCAATTCTCCTAGATAAGTTCACAAATATCATTGTCACAATGTCTATTTCCGTTTTTGCATACCCGGATGTCTCAGTCTGACTGCGTGACTCCGATCCTTGACTTTTGGACTTGTCAGCCGGATTTATAATCTAAACACCTTTTCCATAATATTTGTTCATATAGCATGACATACGCAAATCATCATAGATATTCTGAATATGCTAATTGATATAAGTTAATAGTAATGGTAGCGTATCAGTTCAATCAATTGGTAATATGGCATAAAATCATAAAAACCCATAATCATACATATACAACAGAAGAACCAAATCAAAACATAATATATGGTTGATGAGATCAAATATATGTATGAATGAAATTTTTGTCAAGAACGACCTTTCTGTCGGTGGTAATAGAGGTATAAATATAAATATATATATACACATACAGGGTCATATTATCCCTAATTTTATGGACGGCCTACGTTTATATCGCGCAAAAAGAACCCCTGTCAAAGGACTATAAAAATGGAATGACTAGACTTACCTCCGAAATCCTCTTAAACATTAAGATTGGAAGCGATGTGGATATTCATAATGAATACTCTATTATTCTACTTTTCCCCTTCCGTTCCAGGAGGGGCAGCAGCACCTGGAGGTCCTGAAGGCGCGCCGCCACTGGAACCAGCTCCATTAGGACCTGAACCGGGAGGAGCGGGTGCTCCGGGTTGAGGTGGATATCCACCGTAACTGCCGTATGGGTAAGCTCCATAATTGTAATAACCAGCAGCAGCCATGTTATAACCTGGGTACCCAGGTCCGCCAGGTTGTGCACCAGGTGCGCCTCCTGCGTTTCCTGATGGCGGTTGTGAGCTAGATCCAGATGCCCCACCGGCCGCCTATGTGCAACATAATTTCAATCATAATATTTATCGGATGAATAAATGAATCTGTCCCGACCCTAAAATTTCCCCCTGACAAATATTTCGAATTTT
>JAHZNA010003325.1:0-12560 GCA_027743935.1 Sinodicranocentrus sp. ZH6
TGAGTACAAAGTACAATATTGCCTATGTATCTATGACTTACTCTGAAAGAATTTTTCTTTGGAACAAGGGAAATATGTATGACATCATTTGATAATGTACCTTTCAATACTCTGCCTCTCTCACTCAACTCACTCAATATATCCAGAAAGAATAAAACAAGTGGACTAGAAAGGGTTATCCAAGTTGCACATGTACATACTACATGCTTTGCATTAACCAACCTACTTTACCTATTACCTTCCATTCCAATATATCCTTTTTGCCTAAAAGTTTCGGCTAATATACCTAACCTTGTGGATGCTGCTTTCTGTTATAGCCAGAATGGAAGCAAGTGTGAGTGAATATACATATATAAACTACCTAATTCACTGTTTGGGCTTTTAAAAGCAAGGAGGAAAAGTGTGTTAACACAAACAACATGAGAACACGATACAAAGATGAGGAGCCTCTGTCATTGTCATAGTCAACAAGCAACAACGGTATCATAGGCTGCGTTCGTGTGTTAGGTTTAGGTTGCTCCTAAAAGTAACATGTATATACCCTATACCGACCTCACAATACGAATCCTCCTTGTTTCCACACATAATACACAACATATATATTTATACATTTTTTTCTTGTCTTTTTTGTGCACAAGGAACTTAAGTAATGTATTTTAAACGAGAGTATTATCATCACATTGGAGAGAGAATGAGTACACTGTTTGGGCTTTTAAAAGCAAGGAGGAAAAGTGTGTTCACACAAACAACATGAGAACACGATACAAAGATGAGGAGCCTCTGTCATTGTCATAGTCAACAAGCAACAACGGTATCATAGGCTGCGATCGTGTGTTAGGTTGCTCCTAAACATGTATATACCCTATACCGACCTCACAATAAGAATCCTCCTTGTTTCCACACATACACAACATATATATATACCTTTTTTTCTTGTCTTTTTTTGTGCACAAGGAACTTAAGTAATGTATTTTAAACGAGAGTATTATCATCACATTGGAGAGAGAATGAGTAAAGTGTGCATAACAGCGGATGAGTATCATCAGCAGCATTGAGCACACAACTTTTCCATGTTTAAAATTCGACCAAGTATAAAACACAAGGAATATAGTTCCTTTAATACTCATACATGTAGAGAGGCTTTTACAATATACCATTGTGTTGGGGGTCTTTTTTCCCTAATAATAATATGTTGATGGAGTTGATATGATGATGCGATAGGAGAGAGGAACGTGAACTTTTGAAAAAAGGATGTGTGCGTGAGTGTGTGTATCTCTCAAGATGACGGTGGTGACGACAATCATGAAGGCGATATTATGATCATCATGATGAGGACCATCTCACCCTGCCTGCTCATCAGGACCATGTACACAAAATGCGAACAAGAGCGAGTGCTCCTCACAAATTAGAGAAAAGGCTACTAGTATTTTATTTATGTGAATGTGAATGTGTGACTCAAAAGAAGTGGAGAAACACACACACACACACAACTTTTATTATGATGAGGATGGAATCGACTTCTCATAATCACGAAATCACGTCTCTCTTACAGCTCAACTGTCTCTATCCTCACTAATTTAATTACACTAACTGTCGCAAATGATGTCCTCATGACGAGAAGCTCAGCTCCTACATTACGGAAGTATCCAGCTTGAACTTTTGCAGAGAGTGTGGTGTCGTTGTCGTGTTCCTCCAAATCACATCATTCATTCATTTCCCATATAGTTCTCAACCAAGACATGATAATAATGTGCAAGTGTTCTCATTAGTAGACACAAGAGAACAGGGTGAATTGTGAATTACATGTTAAGTGCGCTACGCTACAGGAAGTGCTTCAAGCGCAGTGTCAATAAAAGTGTGAAAATAAGATAATAAAAAACTGTCCTTCTATCAGTCAGTGTCCAGTAGTTGGAAGCTCCATAGCTCACTACTGTGTAAACAATCTTATAAAGAACTCAATTTTCTCCTCCAGCGTCTCCAACATTGCTCTAATTTATAGCCTTCTAATGAACCCTATTGTTGTCCAGAGTGCCGCTTTCCTTCCAGCGCACTGGCTCATGGCTGGTTCAAAACTGTTCAGTGCAAATCTGCGTTTCAGAATTTAGACTAGTTTCAATTTATATGAAATGAACCAGCAAGCAAGGATGAGAACATTTTTGTCACGTATGAAAGTTTAGGAATGAAGATCATGTCTTTATCAATTTTTATGGAAAAATTACTTCATTAATTTTCATTCAGATTGAGAATCATTTTTACTGCTGGAAATAGGAAAGGAAATGTGTTAAAGTGAACGAGTGAGAATTATATTCAACAACAAATTGCATCTTTTCTCCAGATTCTATATTATTTGGAAAGTGTCAGAGGAGGAAGTGGACTGGAAGATAGACTCTCGTCGTTTGACTTGGGGTGGGTGCACTTCATTTATATTCCGACATTAAATGTAATTGCTCACTTTTTATTCAATTATTTGAGTTTGAATGAGGTTTAGGTTAGAGTTTGTAGCATGTTGTGTGACTACGAAGCCAAAAGTATTAACATCGTTGCTGGTGCAAAAACAAGAGTCTTAGAAAGTCGACTATAAGTATAATTAGTTTTAAATCATTTTTGTTGAAAAGAGATGATTGTTTTGTGTCTCAGTCTCAATAATTTATACTAGCAAGTGTTTTAAGTTGATGATTAGTAGTTAGGGCTCATTGGTTTGATTTTACGGGTATGTACGCACTTGAAGACGCAGTATCATCAGTTGTCGCATTTGCAGTCAAAGTACGTGTGTGTATGTAGCGCATGTCGAAGAGTGATGGACCACACACGTTGTACGACCAACGGTGACGGTAGCGACTAGTTACAAATGAATTGAATTTTTAGAATTTCGTATAGTACAGTCAACAGTCAGTGTTAAATCATTTTTGTTGTAAAGAGATGATTGTTTTGTGTCTCAATAATTGATACTAGCAAGTGTTTTAAGTTGATGATTAGTAGTTAGGGCTCATTGGTTTGATTTTACGGGTATGTACGCACTTGAAGACGCAGTATCATCAGTTGTCAGTTGTCGCATTTGCAGTCAAAGTACGTGTGTATGTAGCGCATGTCGAAGAGTGATCATGGACCACACACGTTGTACGACCAACGGTGACGGTAGCGACTAGTTACAAATGAATTGAATTTTTAGAATTTCGTATAGTACAGTCAACAGTCGTCAGCCTCTGAACAAACACATTTTTCTTAGAATTCAAGCCTTTTTATTTTTTTATTTACTCTTGCTAATTTACATGTTTTTTTCTTGACAGATTCACTGAGAACTGCACGCGCCAAACGCTGCTTGGACCGACAGAAATGATGTCCAGTTGCCATTTAGTGAAAGGATGCTCTGAAGACAGTTGAGTATTTTGAGAAATCAACTTGTTATCCCCGCCCCTGGATTAAGGGAAGCGACACAGAGCTGATTTTTAACCAGTGCTCGGCTAAAAGTTTAAAGGAGTGGTTAGGGTGTAGGGTGTGACGACGCCCGCATCAAGCTAACAGAGCAACTTTGAAGTCTCAAAATTGGAGGAAACCGCGAAACCGATAAGTGCCTTCCTTGTTTAGCGTGTGCTCAGCCTCTGCGTAACACCTTTGCTCGCAGATATTTAATTTTATTGTAAATTGGGAATTTCAGGTTACGGAGCGAGCTCAGGAAAACCCTCAGAAAAGAACTTGTACGCAGACATTGAAGCGTCGTGGCATTGCCTGCGAACTCGTTACGGAATCGCGCCAGAAAACATAATTTTATACGGCCAGAGTATAGGAACTGTACCCACAGTTGACCTTGCTTCCAAATACGAGGTCGGCGCTGTGATCTTGCATTCCCCACTCATGTCTGGAATGCGCGTTGCCTTTCCAAATACCAGACGCACCTGGTTCTTTGATGCCTTTCCTAGGTAAGTGCCACAGTGTCGAATCATTTTTACCTGGTCTTGATTGATTTCATGAAAAAGTTCGAATTATTATAAAGCATTAACGTCTTGTTTTTTCCCCACAGTATTGATAAGGTTCCCAATGTTCAGTCGCCCGTTCTCGTCATTCATGGGACAGAGGATGAAGTAATTGACTTTTCACATGGCTTGGCCATTTATGACAAGTGCCCTAGAGCTGTAGAACCCTTGTGGGTTGAAGTAAGTCTACTATTACTTTTACAAGCCAATAAATTTATTAGCCATAGAATTTTACAAAGGAAAACTTGTAATTTGAAACTGATGAATTATTTTTAGGGTGCTGGTCATAACGATGTTGAGCTATACAATCAATACCTGGACCGACTAAAGCAGTTTGTAACGGTAGAGCTGGTCAATTGATGTTTAGCCCCCGCTAAGCCCTCTCCCACCCACCTTCCACAACAAAACATCATCTCTCCTTCATTACTTTCACCTGGTTCCTTCCCAGAAACAACCGTCTCCCTCAGCAAACCTCAAACTCCAGTGTGTCTCACTTCCGCTCGATCTTATAATCCGTCTATGATCACAAGAAGTCATTCTTTTTGACTGCCAAGACAATTTCCGAGTTTGAGGAAAGTGTTGTAGTAGAAGAGCTAAAAAAAAGTGTGATTTTACTTCATCAACAATGAAATCCCAGGGAGCAAAGGACAACAAATCAGAGTAATGATCTGAGGGAGGGAAGGAGGGAGGGTCAAGCGTGATTTACTTTTCGATCATACTTATATATTTAATATACATTCTATGTAATATTAAGCTATTCCGAGTTTTCTGTGTAGCAACTAGCAAAATCATATTTTATGCGAGTGCGTCACAACAATTGCGAGTTATCATTGGTCAGTGTGAGTCACACTATGTGACTCTCTCGAAAAAAACGGAACTGAATACATGAGTGGATTTAATTATAGGGATTTTGGTTGGATGATTATGTATTTAAATAAGTTATGATTTCGACCAGTCGTTACATGTTATTGTATCGTTGTATGTTTTTCAAACGGGGAAAATGTTTAAGAGTCAGTGAGCAAGTGAAAAAAGTGCACCACTCAACTCCAAAAGTTTGTAAAAATAATTAATTTGATACATGGTCTTTACGGAACTACTTGTTATAATGATATATATATATGCATAGTTATTTGTAATTTATAATGATAAACGATGTAGGGGTACTTTTTTAAACTGAAACACAAATGCCTATCTATTATTCATCTACATATATTTAACAAAAAAGTGATAGGGTAGAAAGGAGGAGATTTGAAAGCGACATTTAAGGTTTTAAGGAATCTCTTCAACTGCGACCTCTAATAATACAAAAGTCTAAAGAAAAAATATACACAGCAAATACCTTTCAAAAAAATATGTATGTATTTTCGTTTTGGAAATGAACTGAAACAGATGCTTGCCGCTAAATCAGACACTATTATTCTATTAATTATTACATATTTAAGTATTTAATTACTTTTATGTACGAAGGGGAAGAGGCTAGAAAAGAACAATAATAAGTGAGGGGGCGAGAAGGGAGGAACCTTATCATCAGATAACATTGTGTGTACATGATATCAAGTGACTTATAATTTTTTGTACGTGGTAGACTACCTCTACCTACTTTTAGACATAACCAGTTTGAATGAATGCAATTAGAATGATCAGGTACTCATTCATTTTCTCGCTCATCAAATCAAAGTCAGTTTCTATTTGTAGACCTAGAAAAGTCGAGAGGGGAATGAATTTTTCACCTGTGTTGTGGTCTTACAAAAAATACTTTTGTGCAATTGTGCTCTTCAACAAACTGTGCTACAATATATGGGAGTGGTCAAGGACAACGCAGTAGAGCAACTGGACGCTGTCATGTCCTCATATGGTGTCATCATGTAACTTAAAAATTAGTACGGTTATTTAAAAGTTTCGGTTGTGTTCATGTGACGGCAAGTAGGGGATCAAATTATTGTTTTGAATAAATTTTTGATCTCCTCTTCTTCTCCCCTGGAGAAGTCCACCTCCTCCATATTTACAAACACGAGGAGGAGAAAGAAGAGTGATAGATATAATATGAGAGATGGCGGAGTGACGGGTGACTACTGTATATTCTCTGCACTTACACTTTACACTACCCTTCTTATCATGTCAATCTGAATATGCATGCTTTAAAAGAAATTTAGTGAAAAAGTAGACGCGTTCCCTAACCTCTTTCTTTTTTTGTCACTAGTGGAAATACATAAATTTGGTTGATCATTGGACTGTTGTTGGATTCTGTCATCAGTGCTTGATAAATTGCAATTTTATGTAATATCAAGAGTTCAAAAAAGTTAGATCTGTCATTTTAGTAATTAATTGTGTATAGTTTAGTTTCTGGATATTACTGTAGTTAGAGAAAGTGCAGAACCAATAGTCACCAAGCACGCTTTCAGCTTCCGCTAGGATTCCCACAGCTCCGTCTCTCTGTCACCACATTCTTCAGCCGTGTAGGCATCTTTTCATTTTTATGCAATTTTTTCGACTGCAATTAAATGTTAAGTGATTAGGTTTTTAGGTTACTTTTGTAATAAAATCGCGTGCTCCTGTAGTTAAAAAAATTCTCAGTTATGTATGTCCTTTGATCTTTGTGAAAGATTTTGATTTTATTTTAAAAAGTGGCCAATAATTATTTGTTAATAGTTAGAGAGGAGGGGCAATGGAAAAGTTACCGAGTTGTGTCTGCTACTCTGCCACCAACTGCTTTGAGCAATATGGCAAAATAAAATGATATCTGTGTAGAATTAGGCTTTTATATTATGCGAGTGCATTGCCACCACTCGCTCCAAAGTACCATTTCTTGACTGTGTTGAAGAAAGAATGAAAGGGAAGGGTGACTGGAGAAATGAGGCTTGACCTCGTGGTATCTACTCTACTCACTTTTTGATAAGCGAAAAAAAACCTTAATAAATATTACCTTTCCTATTGACTGAGTTACCACTTTGTACTGCCCTTATTCTCCCAGTTTCTTTTTCATGTTGCATAAAAGTCCATAAAGTTCATGGCTTTGGAAACCGGAAGCTATATAAACTTATTGTATTCTCGGGCAGAGAAGTGCATCAATCAGAGTCAGCTAGAAGAATGACAAATGAGGGTCAAATGACAAACCATCACATGCAGAATGTGGACGATGTGATCGTATCTCAAAATGCCCCCTTCAGATAAGCGTCAAGCAAGTGAACTGCTTGGTTCAAACCTATAGATGGAAGAATTGGAAATCAGCTTTCTGGAAGTTGACTTACATTAGTTGACGTGATAGTGAATAGTGACATGCTATACTGCTATATAAATAATAGAAACAAACAAACCCACCCGTCTTTAACATATTAACTTGAGAGACATTTACGCAATTTTTAATTGCTCTGGTTGGTGCTTGTAAAATATCTGATATCATATGTCTAATAGTGGTGTGGTACACGATACCATTACCAAATGTCGTTACCTATATCTTGATTTTCCCATTTAGAATAATATATTACATGTGTAGTTCTTTTCCATATTTTATTTTATACCTTCTCATAAACCGTTTTTTTTTACCATCCCCACCCCACCCCTCTAGTCAGATATCAAAGTATTAAGTATTGAGGTGGAGACAAGGAATACGAAAGTAAAAAAAGTGGATTAGCTATACAGCAAACTCAACTTAAACGGAGCAACATTAAGCCTTGATGAGTTGATTAATGAAAATCACATGCCACGAGGCACGAACCACGACACATCCAGCAAACTTAATTGTTTTTCATTTGTTTGGTTAATGGTCGCATTACCATTTTCAGTCCAAGGACGTCTAATTTTTTAATTCTCCTTTTGGGAGATTAAAGAATGGGAAAAATGGAGGAATTCACTAAATTCAATAACCAGACTGCAGGCAGGGATAAAGTTATTCGGTGAGTAATCATTTCAATTAAGTTAAATTTTCAATAAGCGGTTTCACTGCACATCAACCAACCCACACAATTTGTATAATTTAATTACAATTTATAACCTATTAAGCACAAATATAATTAATTTTTCTGAATTTTTAGCTTGGTGCAGTACACAAGCCGAATCGTTTGGTACACCTTGGCGAAGCAAAGGTCATGTGTTAAATCTGCAGAGAAAGCAAAACGACTGGACGAATACCTTGGACTTATGCGTCGGGGTTAGCAGTAAAAGCATGTAATGCTAATTCGCTTTCTCTTCTAAAAAAAGTGCATAACTTATCTAAAAAAAATACTTGTCTTGTTCAACCCAACAGTGTTACGCTTTGGAAGATTCTTTGAAACGCTGCACAGTGCACTACCCGTTCTGACATCAGTATCAGATCCGGTTATTAGAATGACTTCAGTCCTATCCAGAATCTCCAGCTCATGCTTCATGCTAATTGACCACATTGTTTGCCTGGACAAGTTAGGAGTCCTCCCACCTAAATTCATCGACGCTTCCAAATGGGATAAAACATCAGCAAGGTTTTGGCTTTACTCCATTCTTCTCGGACTTATCAGGGATTTCTATGAGATTCGGCGAATATACAAGGAGGAGTTTCTACTGCTTAAAAGTCGAAGACTGATGAAGTATGTGCGAATGGGGGGCTCCACCCAAAGTGCACAACTATCCGAAGATAAGCTGGATGAACGTGATAGTAAAAATGGTGTTATAGTGGGCGAATGTATAGAGCAAGTGAAGGTGATGAGCAAATGTGTACGAGACCATGGGGATGTGGCAGTGGACACGCTTAAAAACGCATGTGACCTTTTCCTCCCACTCAACACTCTTGGTTTTGTCAACCTTAGTCCCGCCCTGGTAGGGCTATTAGCCATTATCAGCACCATAGCCAGCACTCTTCCTCAAATAAACCCCATGATTAAGATGGTCCCAGCTACTTGAAATCTTTTCACTCTGATTTTATCATCAGCTAAGTCCAATTTTAACGGAATTACGCAGGGCTTATAATTGCTTTCGTTTGCAAATGTTCAACTGTTGACCAGATTTTGTTTCATCGTGTATCGAATTTTAACAAGATTAGTGTTCAGTTGCTCATGCCCGACGCAACTTGTGTCTGGAAGTGAAATAGAATATATCGATTATATATACTATGCATCAAAATTACCAAAGTATCACAAATTGAAAGCTCGACGAAAAAATAAATTGAGTTCCTCAAATGCCGGAAAAAGCTTATTTTATTCATATATTTTACTTTAATATCGATGGTCAATAGTGAATGTTTTTTATGAATTTATTTTGTAAAAAAATGATTGTAATTCAAATATTCTCAAATGAGCATATATAACTGAAACAGAATACCTTTGGCTGATAACCCGATTAACCGTACATTTTGCATTCATCTCTTTGTCCATATGTATGCTTGAATTTGTAATTTAACGTAATCTATCTGTATAGCTATAAGTGGTTTCATAATCCTTATCAGAAGGTTTAACAACATATTAAATTACTTCCTGGATGTATACCCGAGGTTATTGCCCATAAGCATAACTTATCATACAGCTTTATTACTAACGGATAAGAGCTGGGTGATTGCTTGGAACAACGGTATTTTTTAAGTTATACATACATCTTTTACATGCAAACTCCGTACCCAAGAAGAACTATTGTGAATTCATGTGAGTTATCCAAAGAGTTGTCCTCCTCGGTCTAAAAGTGTTTAAAATAGTAAATTGAAATTGTGAGTTATGCGTGTGGTAGGTAGGTAATAAAGGTAATGCACATATGTATATTGTGTTTGGGAAATTTGGGCTGTGTGGATCTTGCACACTTCACTTGCACACTTGTGCAGGAGCAATCCTTGTACTGTGCAAGATGAGTGACTGGGTTTGCATATCAAGTGAGTGAGAATTAAATTGGTAATGAGAAAAAAGTTGACAGTGAGAAAACACATTATAAATGCTCACCATTGTCGCCGCATGTGGTGAGACAGGTGTTGTTTGACAACCTGCTTTGACAATTCATCATAAACATCCTGGAGCTGAAAACTGACTAGTAAAAAAGGGATTTTCGTTGGGATCAGCTCATTTCGTTAAAAAATCGTTGCACATACTATGATGATAATGATTATAATAATAAATATAATGCAATAATGCAGCAAAGATCCTTTACATACAACCGCTTTTTTTCCAGAAAATTATTTCAAAATAGATGCACCAAATATTTACTACTTACTATTCTTGCAATGGCGACCGGAAGAGCATTAAAGAACAGCATTTTTAATACATGCTGCCACGCCTTGTTTTCGTTTCGTTTCGTTGGACTATTATATATAACGTGTTCTCATGCTCATCTACTTTTAGTCAAAGTCAAACTTTTGACGACAAGACAATATTCACTGTGATGTGATACAGTTCAGCGGGCGGACACGTTTATACTGTAGTGCAATTCATCAAGGGAAAAACACGTAGATATTTGGTGTAGTTGGAAATGTTGGAATCCTAGAAAGATCAAGGTTAGATAGTAGATAGCATTGATTATTAGCTATATTTGGTGTCTCGTTTGGTTTAAGCAATACATCAAGCCTATCATGTTTCACGGGGTAAAGTAATAGTAAAAATCTGATCGGAATTGCCGAGTGAAAGTCGTGAATCAGGGCGAAAGTTACAAAGTTAGGATATGACGTGTGAGCACCAAAAAACTTGTTGACTGGTGGAGATATCGCATCGGAAAGTTGATTAAAAGTGAGTTCCTTTCGTGCGTATCGGTAATAGAGCTGTCAGTTTCCTTTAGTCCCAGGAAAAGCCTCACACGAGCATAACAAGCTCGGAGTATTCAAGCACGCCAATTTCCTCCATGGACGCTCACTCCACATCAGAATCAGAATTGAGTTTGCTAGATAGATGCATAAGTCCAGCCCGTGTGTGTGTTCCAGTCAGCGTTTCGCTTCCACCGTCTTTATTTAACAACGTAGCGTCGCACCTCATATAACTCAATTCAAACACACAACCCAATTGTCTTGACAGAACAAAAAAGATTTTTACATGACGGTGTTGACTTGAGGTAAAGTTCACATGCATGAGTGATGGGTTGGTCGTAAAAAAGGAACCCACCTCAAGGTCGGTTTCCTCCATTTCATTAGAATCCTCTGTATCGCCTTGAATAAAATTCACAAGGAGGAGAAATGAGTTTTGTGTGGGTAGAGGTAAATCTTGATCTTGATCTTACCTGGTACGGAACGAACCAACCCAATTGATTTGGCATTGACTAATACAACCTTGGACTTTACAAGATTCCTTGTGTTGCATACCTTTTCACTGAAAATGTTAATAAAACTCGGTGAACGGGCAAATACACAAGGTTTTTGTATTTGAACAGCGACATGGTTGAGCTCTGTTTGTTGTGCAGAAAGTTAACTGCGTTGCAGTGTTTAGGAAAACTAATGGCTGAACTCGATAGGACGGTGCGATATGGGAATTCGATCTAATTTGCGCTAACAAGCAACATCAATAGGACTCTCTTTCGTATTTAGATAATCAATTGGATTTTACTAGAAGCCCAAGTCGTACATAACATCATTACAAAATGCGTCAAACGAAAGTCCTCACATTGACAGCATCTTGCACAAAATGTTTTATAGCTCATATGCATTGAGCGCATTAGCACACCGAATTAGAATCCGAGATCAAATTGCATGAATACAACTGTCTACATGTTGACCTATAATTTAAAGCAGTGCAAGCAGGGACGTTGGAATGAATGAAATGTGTGAATATTTTAGGTACTATGCATGCTGGAATATCATTTTCATTTTCGTCGAGTGTGCTTCTTGTTCAACTCAACCAAAAACGATGAAGTAGCTTTAGGTACGCTGGTGTGCGCTCTGCTTCTCACAATCAGCGTATTTGCTCACTTTTAGTGTGCAAAACTCAGACGACGAAGGAGGCAAGAAAGAGAGCAAAACGTGCAACTCATGCTTTTGATTGAGCAGATGATGAGCACGAATAGGGAGATATGTAGTTGAGGATGCATAGCCTTGCAAGGCGGACTACTTTACCTAAATGTATGAGGCAACAAAGGGAACCTTGTAGGAGACATTTTTCATACAACATAATCATTTTGTAAATAATTCAAATTAGTTTAGTAGAGTAGTAGTTTGGAGGGCAAAGAGCAAGCGAGTAAAATGCCAACGATGATGGATGCGAAAAGTGAATGATGGAGCAGGAGACTAATCAAGAGTAGAAGAAAGAGACACACAAAGGAACAACGGCAAAGTTACATAAGATCTATCATGCACAACGTCCACTATTAACTCACATTATGAAATGCTTGCAATGTCTGGTAGTCCGTCTCTAATAAACGGCAAACGGATAAAACGAGTTATTCCATAATGCAAGTTAAAAACCAATTTTTGACGTGCTTCATGGGTGTGGTGGCGGTTTACAAAATCTGATGATATTTTTTACAGCTTAGAGCTTCGTAATTTGTACCGGCATAATATCGGATTCAAGCAAATGGTTCAGCTCATCAGGAATTCGGATATCATGTTATATAAGGCTTGAGAAGCGATTAGCCACTGGCCAGACTCTCCAAGTATTAAGTAACTTATTTAACCTGTGTGTGATGGTCAAATGTATGATTGTCATTGTATAAATATATTAC
>JAHZNA010003326.1:0-21593 GCA_027743935.1 Sinodicranocentrus sp. ZH6
CCGGTCGTTTGGTTTTCGCTTTAATCTGAACAACGTTAGAAATTGTTTATTTTAATTTAAATAAAAAACACCCTCATAAAGTTCGTGTTCAACACAGTTTCAAGTATCGTCAAGATCCGTTGTTCAGAAAAAATGGCTTTCAAATTCTTTGGATCCGATTTAGCGCTCAGTGAACAGGATAGCCAGTATATGTGTGAGAATGAAGAGCTCTTTCGAACAATTTGTACTCCTCCAGAATCAACACCACAGTCATCGAACCCTGGTCGCTCCTCAACACCATCCCAAATAACAGTGACCGAAAGAGGGAGAAGAATTTTAAGTGAAATGGACCCTAACAAGGAACTTGGCATTTGGCAGTACTTGGATAGGGAAGACAACGATTCATTTTTCACCGAATGCATGACCTTCATATTTAATAACAAGTACGTCCCAGTTCCCCCCTCAGAGGAAGAGCTGAAAGGGTTGAAAAACTTTGAAGATATGTCTCTGGACACTGTAACTCAAGTTAAGGTTATTAATCTCATTACGTCATATTTCCAGAACATGTTATTTGCCACAAATGTGTGAAATGCAACAGTTAAAAATGTGTCTCTTTTTAATGCACAAACTAGCTTCTTCATCCCTAGTTATAAGTTTTTACCAGAGAGCTATTTTGCACAAGTAAAAGAACTCAAGCAGAACTTGGCACTAGCAATGCAAGAAACTTCAGTTCACGCAGTCAAGTTCTGTGCAGAGCTATTTTTACTTCAAGCTTTTGATCATATAGTCAAAAAACTAGGTAAATCTAATAGCCAGTCTCAGAGCCTTATCAAAAATACTTTCAGCTTGTTGTTTTTAGCGGCTCGTAAAAATTTCAGAAAAACTAAAATTATCAAAAACATCGATTGGGAGAAAAGAGATAGTAGAGCACATGGCTCAATTCCGAAATGGAGAAAAGACGGTAAACAGATACCAATTGAAACAAAAAATCGCTATTCTGAGAAGTTATGCAATGCGGTCAGTGAAGGTAAATTTCGACTAAGTACAACGTCAGTTGTAAAAGAGTTTGATACATTTTTTGGCTCAGATAGCCCCGTTTTACAATCCCATTCAAATTCTAGAAATAACTTTTCGAGTAACAGGTCCAATGGAATAGCAAATACTAGTTCTGGTCAAGTTAGAAATTTTCAATACACTCCCGGAGTAGGGGTGAAACGATTTAACCGCTTTCAGAGAGACAAAGATCATACCCGTAATTATAACCCCAATTTTAATAAAAACAGAAGAATTGACACTAGCGCAAATGAATCTATCGAAGTACAATCTAATTCCAAAAATAATTGACAAATCACAGCAATCACTAATTCTTTTAATATACAAAGTAACTCAAAACATAGGAGATTTTATAATTTTGACAAAATATTTTACAACTTGATAAACTTTTCACAAAAAGATAAAAGGGAGTTATTTCAACTTTTTTTACAAACAATTAACTCGCCCTGTAATATTCATAATTTATGTAATATAGAGATTCCAATAACTGTAAGAATAGCTTTATCTCTGGGACTTAAATACAGTTTTAACTTATGTCCAAATATGAAGTCTATTGCCGCTTCGATCGAAGACGGGATGCGTAAAATTGCATGGAAAACTTTTTTTATGGTTAACAAGTGCACGGAGACTAATGATAACTTAATTAATCTAATTTGTAAAATCAACAAAACAATCTCAATGGAGAAAAAGCAGTGTCCAATATATTCTACTTTATTTAATGATAACGCTGTAACAAATTGCATGCTTAAGGTTAAGACTTCAGTGTTAAAACATAACAGAGTACATGAGTATTTAGTTAATGAACTCAGGGACTTTTTAATAAACAACAGCATAGTAATTAAACAGAGTGATAAAAACGCAGGCATTGTCTTAATGAATTACGATGAATATAGCGAAGAAATATTTAGACAGCTTAATGATATAGAGACTTACATTCCGTCAACTTCAGCCCATTATCAGGTGAAAATGTTAGATTTTACTGATAAAGCAAGGCATATAAGCAATACCATTTTTAGGGCAACTAAGCTGAAATCGATAATTCCCAAGNACTGATAAAGCAAGGCATATAAGCAATACCATTTTTAGGGCAACTAAGCTGAAATCGATAATTCCCAAGACTTATTCACCAGCGAAATTTTATATTCTGCCTAAGTTACATAAACCATATAATAAGTTTCCAGTAGGACGGCCTATTTGTAGCAATATGAATACTATTAACAGGGGTTTTGCTATTCTCCTAGATAATATCTTAAGACCATTATGTTTATGTATACCAAATTTACTAATTGATAGTACGCACTTGTTGTTTTTGCTGCAAAATGTAAAATTAGACACGGAAAAGAAATATGTACTTGTTGCAGCAGACATAACAGCCATGTACCAAGAACTACCGTTGCAAAATTGCAAAGCTAACTGCATTAGTTTTTTTAATACTCACAGACATCTAGTAGATATCCCAATTGAATGTTCAGAACAGCAATTAAAAACTCTTCTGGACTTGTGTCTAGACTATAGTTTTCTGCATTTTAATAATGAGATATATTTCCAGAAAAAAGGCATTCAAATGGGCAACAACGCAAGTGTTTCAATAGCTAATATAACTGCAGCAAAAGAATTAGAAAATATATGGGACACACGAATGGTATTTATAAGAAGGTTTATTGATGACATTTTCTGTATTGTTGATGTTTCAGAATTAGATAATGTTGAGAGTTGACTTGAAATAACTTTTAAACATTCGTTTTTGAAATTTACTGTCGAACACTCATTCCATTCAATTCCTTTTCTTGATTTACAAATATCGCTAGGTTCCAATAATAAAATTAGCACATCCTTATACCAGAAACCTGTCTCAAAGCACGAATACGTTCATTATACATCAGGTCACCCGAAACATATGCTAAGATCTCTACCATATTCATGTGGTCTGCGAGTTATAAGATCTTGTTCAGAATATGATGATAGAATAATTAAGTTGACTAACATGTTTGAAAAGTTTTCATCACGTAAATACCCTGAAAATCTACTCTCAAATACACGAGAAAAGTTATTAGTTATCGACCGCTCCCAGTTACTTGTTCCTAAGTCAAAGATTCACGGACTACATATTAACATGCATAATCCTGAGTGTACTCTTCCACCACTAGAAGGCGTTTCTAAAGTTTCAAATTCGCTGGATACTTTTATAATTTTACCGTTTTACCAAAGTTTTAATAATCTTAAGGGCATAGTTAAATCTCAAGTTATTAGACAACTTGTTCTTTCAAGAAGTAAAGTTCTTAAAGAACTAGCAATGAAGGTAAATATTAATGTAGCTTTCAAAATCCCAAATCAAACAATTAAAATCATTTCAGCAGCTGAACTGAGTAAAAGTAAAATCAATTGATGTATGCATCCTCATTATCTATTACATGAAACACGCATAATCTACACATTAGGAATGACAAATTTAGCTTTTAGGGGCGATGTGAGATTTTATAAGAAATAGCGTCTGTGTTACTTGTGGGTTGACGGGAACATGTTCTCCGTCTTATTTTACATAACTACCAATTATTTTATCGATTGTAAGTTCAAACGGTATATTTATTAAGAGCTGTGGAAAAATTAAGTTGTATTGATTAATACATTCTAGTACACGCATGAAATACTCAGTTTCTATCTTTTTGTATATGTGCCCTCCGTATTTATAACATGGTACACGTATGACTTAACGTATGACATACTTATTCTCTATCTTTTTGTACATTTATCTTCATTATTTAGAACATGGTACACGTATGACATGTAAATGTATCCTCAGTATGTAGAACATGTTACACGTATGACATGTAAATGTATCCTCAGTATTTAGAACATTGTACTCGTACTACTATTTCTATATGATTTATTTATATTAATATTTTACAAGTTTGTACTGTATTATTACCAAACTGTTTTTGATGCTAAGTACAATACTATTATTGTCACGAGTTGGTGAAGTTTAGATTAATTCTATCGTAAAGATAAAGTTTAGTAGTTAAATGAAAAATGGTTTAAATGTCCCTTGTATTATATTGGATGATATTGTATGGTACGCGTATGGCCTGCTTAGCTTTAACATATGTACACTTGAGAAATAGAGCATACTTTTTGAGGGTTCGTAAACGCGGCAAGTTTAAATAACAAAAGAAAAAGCTCGAGCCCAAACATTCATTCTTGTACTGGAGAGTGAACGACGAGTAACCTTATTGGTATTTAATTTTAAATGGTATTATTAGTAATTTTTAATGAATATTACTCATTTATATTTAACTTTTAGTTCATTTAAGTGTCATGTGAAATAAGTTGTGAGGTTATGAGCTAAAATAACTTGTGTTTTTAATTATAGAACTCCATTCCAAGAATCATTTTATTTTTTTACTATTTATGATAAAAATAAATTTTCAACATTAAAGTTGTGAATCCAAAGTAAGTTGTAGTGATTGCTAAATAATTTTTAATAATTTTTAACATGTAAATATTGTACAACTATTTTTTAAAAGCCATTTTTAAGCAAGGTTTAATATGATATTAACAATAATTTTTAATTCAATTTTATTTCATAATATTTTTTAATATAGCCTGATGAAGAATAAATAAACGTCGAAACCGGTCGTTTTATTTTCGCTTTAAATCTGAACAACGTTAGAAATTGTGTATTTTAATTTGAATAAAAAACGCCCTCATAAAGTTCTTCTGTACCGATAGCTTTCGTGTATGACTGAGGTTCATCATGATAATGAGCCAAGAAACCGGTATATTTGTCTGGTAAGAAGTTTCATTTTCTCAGGAAGTGGAATTTTTAACTTTGTTTTCTTGCCTACAGGAACCTCAGTAACATGTTTCCTTGCCAGAGCATATCTCATCAGAAACAGTTTGCTTGTCGCTTTTGCTTGTACCTGGGGAAGCAGGTGCTGGCTCTTCCACTGTGCCATTATCAGTTTCACTTTCCTTCTCATCATCATATTGTTCATCCTCATTAAATAATGAATTTGCTACAGTTTATTTATCTGACAGTGAGTCATTTTTCTCCTTTTCCGTATGCACTGTGATAGTTGCATATTTATCTTTATCAAAGTTTATATTATGAGAATACAGAACTATTCCATCATGATGCAGTACCTTGTAGTTACATACATGGTCATATCCAATAAGGATACATATCTTTGCTTATGCATCTCATGCAGTTCTGTTTTGCCTTACACCCAAATACACGTACATGATTCAAGTCTGAAAAAATCTTTTCAAACGGAGTTTTTTCCGTACATTTCTTGCTTATGATCCTGTTATGCAGGTAAACTGCTATAGCCACAGCTTCTCCCCATAGGTACGTAGGAGAATCATATGCCAGTAACATAGTACGTGCTGTATCTTTAATTTTACCCATTTTGCGTTCTATTTTTTCGTTACTTTCAGGGCAGTATGGAGCAGAGAATCCATGTTGAATTCCTTTTCTTTCAAAATTCAACCAATGTTGTGCAGGTAAATTCAGTTCCATTATCGCTTCTAAACCTCTTAACTTGATTGCATGTTTGTGTTTCCATGAATTGAATAAAATCCATCACCGATTTTGCTGCTTCACTTTTGTGTCGAAAAAATACTACTCCACAAAATGTGGATTCTTCATCTTTAATTAGTATAAAATTTTCTTTCCCTTCTAAAGATTTCGTCATCTTTCCGAAGAGATTGGCATGAATGAGTTCACCTGGTGCAGGTGCATTTTCTTTTTCTTTTCGTGGAAAAGGCTTCCTCGCTTCTTTTCCAACATGACAATCGTCACAAGAAAATTTTCCTTCTAAATCGTGCAATGGTATTCCAGTAGCTGCTTCATTTTTCATTGTGTTGCGAAGGTATTCCATATATATATGCTTAAACGACAATGCCATAATCATTTGCATTTTGTGACATCAGAGCTACTTGATTCGCTTCACGAAATCGCTTGATGTACATGTTATTAATAACATTTGCAATTGGGCCAGCATTTTTTATTTTCATCCAAGTAGATAGCAGATGTTTTATCAGGAATGATCGTAAAACTGTTCTTGGCCATGGTAATTTCGGAGAATAAGTTCACCGCACCTGGTATTTACAAGATATTTTTAATTGTGCATGCTTGCCATTTATCATTGACAAAGGCTTCAAGAAAAATATTTCCTAATCCTCTTTCCATGATGCTGTTGTTATCAGTTACAGTTACTGGCCTTGGATCTTCAAATTGGGTATTTTCGAAGAACCAGTCAAGACGAACCGAAATGTGCTGCGTAGAACCAGAGTCGGATATCCATCCTTTATTTTTGGTTGGCTTTCCTGTGTTCACCATATATGCCAATGAATTACCATTTGAGTTTTCGTTACTTTTTTATGTGCTCTTCGGTTATTGTTCCCATAAGATGCAGGTGTACTTTCTGCATTATGGTCTTTCTTGGGAGCTCGGCACTCTTTAAACCAGTGACCCTTTTTGTTACAATTGGCACAATGAGTACGCTTCTTCAACTCAGCAACTAATTCAAGCCCAAGAGGAGCCCTTTTCCGATTTTCACTCTTTTGTCCTTGCTCAGTTTTGTGACCTTGAACAATTTTATTGTTTTGTCCAAATTTGTTTCCCTTATGAAAATGCTTTGAGCTATGGGCAGCAAAAGCTAATTCTTCAAGACTGCTTGCTTTGCGCTGCTCTTCTTGCTCAAAAAATTCTTTCCTTAAACGAGCGTATAACATCTCTATAGTTTGCCGATCATCAGCTACGCTGTCCAATGCTTTACGAAATGCATGAAAATCAGATGGGAGGCAAGAAACAATTTTTTATGACTTGCATATCAGCAATAGATGTTCCCATTTCGTTAAATGAACGACCAAGCTGATCTTTTTCTCTATAGCCATCCAGAACACATTGATTTTCTCCTATTTTGTAGTTATAGAATTTTGATAGCGTATGTTGCATATTTAGCGCTGAGTGATCAGAATTCACATCTCTAAGTTAAACCCACATTGCATTTGCAGTTGTCAAGTTGTAGACATGATTAAACAAAGACTTCGGCGTCTTTCTGATTTCACTTCATTAGAGTTTATTTTTCAAAGTTATTATTAACTTCACCACATTTCTATTGATTCCGAAGGTTTAACTTTCGGATTCAGTCAGTTACGAGAAGCATACGGTTATCACTTGTTGTTTGCTATTTGTGAGCTCTACACTTCACAAGTTTATGGTGACTTGATGACACAAGTCGCAGTTGCTGTTTGCCAAAGGTATTTTAAGACATCTTTATTTACACACGGCTGTGTGTAAAAATGTTGCTGAAAACTTATTTCAGAAAGTTGACACTTTCATAAGTTTTGCTGAATTTTCTGAAAACTTTGGAATGTTTCCGAACTACCCTCTGCTACCATGAGAGGTAGATATTATCAGTTTAAGTGAAAAAACCAATTGACCGAATTTATTCCAACTACAAGTTTAAATACTCGTTACAATACATGTGATAGATATGCAAATAAGAAAACATGATATAATAAAACCTTGAATAAAATAGAACACCTGGACAAAAATTGATATCAAAAATAAAGTGCAAAAGAAAGGTGTGTCATCATAAAATGTGGTTTTGACGGTCGGAAATGGCCACAATGAGCGGAGAAATAAAAGGTGTGAATTAATAATTGTGTCATGCTATTAATAGGCTATTAGCCTAGAATATGTTTTGAAGATAGGCTTTTCTTACAAAATCTCTTGGATTTCTCTGCTGCTGTATTCTCCTATATGAAAACAAAACTAAATAATATTTTGTCATCAGGGATTTTGAATTTGTGGAAGAAACTGATTTCTGATGAAAAACAAAAAAAGCGTCAAGAGAAACATGAGAGTTTGCACAGACAAACAATTCCAGTGTCAATACACTCCAATTTACTTACAATATGCTGTATAAACATGATCGGATGTCTAACAAGTGGAGTTTCATTTGCTGGAGAAATTTTCATATTCATGCTTCCTTCGCATTTCTTTTCAAAATTTGTATAAACTAAAAAGTTTTTAGCAGCAAAGGGAACTGTAGGTTACACCAGATTGCATACTTAACCGTCTTTGTACAAATGTAGTCAATGCACAATACAACTTTCTCTTATTCTTATAACATTTCAAAATTTACATAAAAGTGTTCTTTTGAGCATGCCATCAAACACAAAGTTTCATTTGTATTCAGGTAAAAAATAGGACAGTCGAAAGTTCCCTAATATATTTCAAAGTATTTTCCTCCCAGAAATTTCATCTTGTTTGCATTCTTCAACTACCTTTAGTTCAATGGGTCGAAAATGGAATTATTTTTATCATCATAACAAAATGAGTCATACATTCCTCCATCGACCGAAGATTTACAATTATACTTTGTTGCCTTTAGCAACTCATGGCGCTTATCCAGTTTCCGCGGTTCCAGCATATGGTCAGTCAAAAATGATATTTTTAGATGCAAACCACAACAGATTGTTTCTAGGTTGTTTGCTTTGCAGTTGGAAAAACAACTTAAACGATTAGGCCCTCACAAAGAAGATCGTTCCATTAAAGCTAATACCTCAAAAAGTTGATAATCTCGAAATGTTAAACACATTTTGGCAAGCACACCACCATATAAAACAAGGTGCATGTGAAAACGCTCGTAAACATAAAAATAAGTTTTCTTTAAAATTTTATTACGACAACTGCTGTTTCCAATATATCTTCGTTGTTACAATACGGCTCTTTTTTTGAGCACGGTTATTTATATCCAAGATCTGTGACGTTTCCTGGACACGGTGGACTTGATGGTTTGGGAGTTTCTTTTGAAGCGGATTTGTTGGAGTGAAGTTTACGATTTTCGAGAGCAGACAAAAATCTGGAAATACAAATGTATTATTGCTTCTTGCACCATTTAAATTGCAAATTTGGATTGCTATCATAGTAACCATTTTATTTTAGCTGTAATCTTGGATAAACAAGTTTTAATGTATTTCGTAGTTATCATAATCAAATATATATGTAGTGTAAATATTATTGTGGGTCTTGAGCTTGACATAAAGAACATTTGTACTACTGAAGGAAGTTTTGTTTCTAATCATAAGACAATCAATTAGTTTGAGTATCATTTTTTAACTTGTCATAATTTCGTCTTTGCGTCAATCATTGTTTTTTTTATATATTTATCAGCATATAAATTTTCAGACACTTGATGTTTAAAGTATGCTTTGAGTTTAATATCTAAAATTGAACTAAAGCATTGTAGACAATGGCATATTATGTTGCATGTTCATTATATTATTTGCGCAGCTCTATATTAGGTATCGATATCGTAGCCATAAATACCAAATTTTTTCCTCAGATATTTATTATTTCAAGTATGTATACTTTAAGTTTAATATGCAAATGGAACTTTACCGCTTTATACACTCACATTAGTATATAACATTCATTTCTTCGTGTATCTCCCAAATTGAATTATAGATAGTTTTCTATTGATTACGCCACCATGAAGACTGAAATTTTTGTTATAGTAGTCATCATGTTGAAAGTTATTCTCCACACAAATGAATTGAGTTTAGGGAATCTCCAATATTCTGATAATTTCCAAGTAGACGTTTTTAAGAAATATTGGAATTTTTTAGAAATCTTTCTTCCATGTACATTTCATCTTTCTCGTGCAACCGGAACACTTCAGAAACTCCACGATAGCGTCGAGTACTGTGCTGAGTCCCAAAAGTGCGTTTTTATGCAAGTACAAAATCAATCTGAAATAGAACCTAGGCAAGATTCTTTCCCGAGGGAGAATATATCGCCGATTTATAACAAAGTGTTTCAATCTCACAAATTTCATCTTGTTTGCATCCTCCAACTCCCTTCTATTCAGCTGGACAAAGACAATAAATACTTTTATCGTCATGAGGAAATGAGCTCAAAAACATTACAAAGACCAAAAGTTTACGATTACACTTTGCTACCTATAGCAACAAACGAAGCTCAACCAATCGCAACAGTTCCGGCGTTTGGTCAGTCGAAAATGTTATTTCTCAATGTAAACTTCTCTGCAGTGTATCTCGCATGTTTACTCTGCGATTGGGGTAAAGAAAAAGAATATTATTTTCTAATACTTAATAAGGCTCCTTTAAAAGAACTTTTAGAAATTCCGGATAATCTCAATGAACTAAACAAATTCTGATTTGATTACCACTCAAGATCACCTGGTAAATGTTTAAAGGGTCCCCAAAATAGAGAAAAACTTGCAAATAAATTATGCTACGACAACTGCTGCACACAAACTGCAGAGATTTGTCTTCAAACTATTATCAGTGAGCATCTCAACGGTTCCTCGTTTAATCAAGGATATTTACGCCAAACATCAGTCACGTATATTGAACGTGACATTTTAGGAGTTAGTTATGGAGCTAGCTTTGTTGGAATCAAGTTTACAATTTTCGAGAGCAGACAAAAATCCGGGAATTTAAATGTCTTGCTACTTCTTGCACCATTTAAAACGGAAACTTGGATTGTCCTCATTGCAACTGTTTTATCTCTTGCTTTTATTGTGCACAAGCAGGTTGGTGGATTCTGGATTTATTCCACTTTGCTAGAGCAAGCATCTGCTGAGTTGAAATTGAGTAAGAGATGGAATTGGCATTTAATTTTAATTTGGATTTTGATGGCTGGAATTCTTAGAAATTTTTACACGTCCAAAATGTACACCGATATTACAAAGGAAGTTAATCCATCAAATTTACCGGAAACATTTTATGATTTAATTTATCACAGTAATATAAAGGTTTTAAGTCAACCGGATTATAAGCTCAGTGCAATGCTTCAAACGCAAAATAACCGGACGAGAGCTGAAGCCATGAAAAGGATATTTAGTAAAAGGATAAACATCTTTCGTAGCCGGTTGAACTCAAGGTCTCGTAAAAATCAATTGGTGGAAGCTTTAATAAAAAATCAGCCACTTTTAGTAGAACGCTTTTTAGACTTTGGGAATATGAGTAATGTCTCTATTAATTCGGGAAAGTTTGCTTTAATTTACTATCCTTTGAAACAACCAGCCAGGGAGGAATCTCTGAAGCATTTAATTTATCTCGTAGGAGATCGCAAAGTTTATGATAACAATAGTCCAGGAATTTTTACACAAGTATATGCTTGGATTTGGGGGAGAAGAGTGTTTGCACAGGTGGCAGCAGAAAAAACATTTGGTTCCGTGGTGGATTCAGGGATTTACTATTTTCATCAGAAAAATATTAAGATTCAAAGTCTTAAAGATTTTTTGGTTGAGTCAAGCAAACAGAATGAGTTTGGAATACCGACATCTTGGAATATGAATGCTTTGGCAGATCAACTCTCCCAGATTAGAAGTCAGTGGGGTGCAGTTTTCCAGGAGAGGAGTCAAGGAACAATGGCAGATTTTAGGGTGGTATGGTTATTGTATATTTTTATGGGTCTGGTTGCAAGCATTTGTTTCATTTTAGAAATTTGGTCAAGATTCAAATTAAAGTGCGGGAGAATATTATTAGATATAGCAATATGATAAGTATAGTGCTATGATGTGTAATAGTATGTGAGAATTATTGTGAGTGTGTGACTTATGATTATACTATGTGATGAGTAAGCTGTTCCTGAGTGGAACACTTCTCATCACTATTATTATTTTGTCAATGTCGCACGATTCCACGTGCTTATTTAATAACATGATCAATCTTATAAATACTAGTGCAATTAAGATAATAAACTCGCTTTGAAATTTAACACCAATCAATATATATCCAGCATAGCATTTTTTTAGCATGAAATAGAAGATAGAGAGTCTTCATTTTATCCCATTCACACTTACAGCTAGATCCACCCACCAAGCGAGTACTACATCCACCACCCCAACATAAATACAGAGTCAACCCCATCATCAACACAACAACAATACATTTATTTAGCTTCAGACTTGTCTCTATAGCTATATAAAATGCTACCGGGCTCCGTATTTACTCCATACTGCTTACTCCGTTATCCAATTGATATCTCAGCTCACACTTCGAATTATTCAATTCTGATTTTTGCAATAGACAGCTATCAATCAGGGCGAAAGCACGAGCAAATTGAAGTCAAAGGTCAAGTAGTTTTCGAATGTGAAATTTGTAGTTCTACAGCTGGATATAGCAAATGACATCAAAAAGACGCTAATGCACAGCACTACTCAAAACTACTAGCAGTTTTGAATTGGGGTCAAAGGTCACGTCGTTTTCAAATGAAAAATTTGTGTTTTGACAGCTAGATATATCAAGCGATGCATCAAAATTAAGCTAATGCACAGCAATTCAAAGGTCACTTCTTTTGACAGTTATCATTTACTTACCTTAAATTTTCCCGTCTCAAGCTACTAATCGTTTACAAGGATTACTTTATTTATAATTAAATGCAGGGATTCTATTGGGATTTCAATAAATGAAGAAATTTTTACGTAAGTTGATATCGGTATGCATGGGTCGAATTTCCAATTATTTAATCCCATTCAATCAATTATCATGAATATATATTATTTGCACTCGATATACTTCAACTCAACCCGTTCAAGGGATATTATGTACTTTTGTCGATTGATTTCTAGTTTTATTATATTTCGTGGTTACAAAATAATGTGTCATAATCATGAGTTTGACATGCTGAATATTTGTACTATTAAATTAAGCTGTGTTTCTGCTTCTACTCACAAGATTAGATCAATTGGATTTATCATTTTTTACCTTGTCACAATTTTTCTCTGCGTCAATCATTCTTTTTTAATATCAACATATATATGAATTTTCAGACACTCACACTTGATGTTTAAAGTATACTTTGAGTTTAATATCTCAAATGGAAATAAAGCATTTTAGACAATGAAGCATTTTCATTACATTGTTTGCGCAGCTCTAAACTTCAATTAGTTGGATGTAGGTATCGATAGTGTAACCATGAAGGCCAAAACTTTTCCTCTGGTAGGCAGCATACTATTGATAGGAATTCGCCATGCAAATGGGTTGGGTTTAGGAAATCTCCACTATTTGGATAATTATCAAGAAGATATTTTTCAGAAATATTGGAAATTTTTAGAAATCTTTCTTCCTTGTACATTTCATCTTTCTCGTGCATCCGGAACATTCAAGAAACTCCACGATAGCGTCATCAACTACTGTGCTGAATCCCAAAAGTGCATTCTTATGCAAGTACAACATCAATCAGAAATAGAACTATGGCAGCATTCCTTTCCGAGGGAGGATATATCCACAATTTATTTTAAAGTGTTTCAATCTCACAAATTACATCTTGTTTGCATCCTCCAACTCCCATCCATTCAGCTAGACAAAGACGAGAAATACTTTTATCGTCATGAGGAAATGAGCTTTAGCACATTACAAAGACCACAAGTATACGATTACACTTTGCTACCCATAGCAACTCACAAAGCTCAACCAATCGAAACAGTTCCGGCGTTTGGGCAGTCAAAAATATTATTTCTCAGCGCTAACTCCTCCGCAGTGTTTCTTGCATGTTTACTTTGTAATTATGGCAAGGAAGCAGAAGGCAAAAGGGAAGTCCCTCTGAAATCAATTTTTCCATTTCCAGGAAATCTCAATAAGTTAAATCAACTCTGGCTTGGATATCATAGTAGAAAACCGAATGCATGTCAAGCAAAATCCCAAAAAAGTGGATCAGATTTCAAAAAAAAATATTACGATAAATGCTGCTTGAGGTATACCAAAACAACATTGATTATGGACTATGTGCCCAATTGTATCTATCATATTATTCATGAGCATCTTAATGGTTCATCGCTTGAACATGGTAGGTTTTACCCTAGGTCTATTACATTTTCTGGAGAAAGTGGTCTCAGCGGAACAGGAGTTAGCTTCGGAGCTGAATTTTCTGGTGCAAAATTCACCATTTTCGAAAACCAAAAGAAATCCGGAAACACAAATCTTTTGTTGCTTTTAGCTCCATTCAAACTACAAACTTGGATTTTTCTCATTGTAGCATTTGTTTTACTTGCGATTGTAATTGATATCAAAGTATTGAAATCTGGATTCTGGATGTATTCTATTTTACTGGAGCAAGCTTCATTGGAACGAAAAATGACAAAGTCGTCAAACTGGCTTTTGTTTGTGATCTGGATTTTAATGGCTGGAATTCTTCGGAATTTTTATACCTCAGAAATGTACACCGATATAACAAGAGAAGCCCCTAGATCAGATTTACCGGAAACATTAAATGATTTAATATTCAGCAGCGATTTGATGATTTTAATTGGCCAAAAACTTCAGTACACCATTGGTGCTATGCTGTATGAACAGAAGATTAATGGAGACCCAAATGCCATAGTTACAATGAATAAGCTGCAAAATAGGCTAAAGCTTTATCACACTTATGTAGACAAAGGCAATTCAAATCAAAAGCTAGTTAATGGCTTGTTGAAAAATGAACCAGTTTTAGTACAGCCATTTTTAGGTTGGAGTTCAAAATCTCCCCAAAATGTTTCTCTGTCTTCGAAAAAGTTTGCTCTAATGTACTACACATTTGTAGAGCACACCGATGAGAGCTCCTTAAAGCATTTGATTTATCTAGTGGGTGGTCGAAAAATGATTGGCAACAACAGCCCAGAAATGTTCACTGAAGGAAAGGTGTGGATGTGGTCTAGAAGGGTTTTTGCAGAAGTATTTGCAGATCGCACTTTAGCTTCTCTTGTGGAGTCTGGCATATATTATTTTCATCAGCGGAATGTAAAGCTACAAAAAGTTGAAACTTTTCTAAATAAATCAGCTGATTCGAATTATGGAACATACAGGAAATGGATCATGAGTTCGTTGGCAGTTCAATTGTCATCACTTCGTAGTCAATGGGGTTCAGTGTATGAAGAGCGTCGTCAAGGGACCATGGAAGATTTGAAGGTTGTCTGGGCACTCTATATTTTATTGGCGTTAGTTGGATTTGTGGTTTTCTTTGTTGAAATTATCTTGAGATTGAAAAATTATTGTAATCGAGTTTTGTAAAGATCGCTGTGAGCTTATTATTAGTCAGTTGTTCATCGGCAATATCGGAAAATTGTTTTCATCAATTTACATTTCTGAAGCTGGGCGGCTGTAAGCATAATGTATAAAGCATTTTACTTTTATGTTTAGTTTTAAGTTTTTGCTCAGGTGTTTGCTGATCGGCTTTAGCTTCTCTGGTAGACTCTGGGCTTTATAATTTTCACAACAATAATGCAAAGCTACAAAGTATTACAACTTTTCTATGTACAGCAAGAAGTTCTAATTATGGAAATATGGTAAATGGAACACGAAAAGTCTGGCGGTTTATTTGTCATCACTGCGAAGTCAATGGGGTTCGGTGTATAAAGAATAATTTTAAATCTTTAAACATTTCTTTCGACAAAATCCCTCTGCTTTTGAGGCTTAATTGTCCAATTAATTCATTCTAACATTTATAACTGTTGAAAACGTTTTTACCTTATCCAATTAATAATATTCACCAATTCAATTCACAGTAACACTAGCCCAGTATGTAAAAATATGTACTTCAGTTCGACACATCATTTGTGCCTTTATTTGTTTATCATTTGTTTTCGCAAAAATGTGATCGACAGGCTGCTAACACGAGTAATAAGCGTGGTCACTGTAATGCTAAATGTTTCTCCGGATCGAATTAATGCTTTCTCCGGACATCTTAACATTGCAACTGAATGACACGAGAACGCTAATGTGCTTTAACATTAAAGCATTGTTTTACGGGATTTAATGTAAATTCGTTCAATTTTATCTTTTTCTGTTGAAAATATTCAATTTTGTGATGCTCGGAAGGAATTACGATTGACACGGGAAGTTACAATTTACAAATGCAATTTGATAATACCCCTTTCCTACATTCAATAGATTTAGCTTCCCGGAGAAAGAACAGACCATTTTCATTATATTTTTTGTTAAAGTGCTAAAATATTGTAGTATGAAAAAGAATAATCAATCTTATATATTTAAATATTTACTCACCAACTCAACATTTTGCCTTAATAATGATGTGTAAACACTTGCAAGGCAGTCTAGCCAATTTATTTGGAGAAACACTCGCTATTTAATACTTTTACTCTCTTCAGTTGAATAACAGCTTTCCATTTCACCAGACAATATAAAAGTTATCTAATATGTGTTGAAGATCGATAATTCAATTTTTTTAAAATGATTAAATGTTTCCTTGTTTGAGTTTTCATCAGTTTTCAACATTTTTACTATGAAATCCCAACCTAGTGCTATTGCCCTAATTTTATTTTCACTCAATATCATTAATATCGAAGCAGTAAGTCTAGGAAATTTGCAAAATTACCAAAAATCCCATTTCCAGAAATACCTGAATTTTTTTGATATATTCCTCCCTTGCACATTTCTCAAGTCCCAGGCACATTTCAAGGATTGCATGACAGTGTATTCGAGTTCTGTGCAAAATCCCAAAAGTGTGCTATCATCGGTGTACAAAATAAAACCAAAATATACTACACGCAGCCAATTTTTCAATGGGAAAACATTTCACCCGTTTATAACAAACTTTTTAATTCTCACAAATTTCATCTCCTGTGCATTCTTCAACTCCCCTCAATTCATCGGGATAAAAATGCAAACTATTATTACTACCATGAGCAAATGAGTTTTGGCTCATTTCGCCGACCACAAGTTTACGATTACACTTTGCTACCCATAGCAACAGAAGCAGTTTATCCGGTTGCTATGGTACCAGCGTTTGCACAGTCAAAAATGATATTTTTAAATGCAAACTACACTGCAGTATTTTTAGCATGTTTACTCTGCGATTGGAATAAAAAAGCAGATAATTATTACAATATTGTGAGGAATGCTCCCTTAAAAATATTTTAAACAATACCAGCTGCTTTAAATAACTTGAATACAGCTTGGGTTTTATATCATTCAAGTGAACGGGGTCACTGTACGAAGCCACCCAGAATTAAAGACTTATCTTATTACGACAACTGTTGCATCAGATATTCCACTGTAAAAACTTGCATTCGAAATATTATCAATGAGAATCTCAACTTTTCCGTATTTGAGAATGGTCATTTATACCCAATATCTTTAACATTTTCTGGATCCCTTGGACTCAACGGATTGGGAGTTAGCTATGGGCGGAATTTGATGGAGCAAAATTTACAATATTTGAGACCAGATTAAAATCAAAGAATGCAAATATCCTTTTGCTTCTTTCCCCCTTCAAGTTTCAAACCTGGATTGCTATCATGCTAATATTTATATTGCTTGCTATGGTGCTTGACAAGAATGTATGGCAATCAGGATTTTGGATTTATTCTACTTTACTGGAGCAAGCAAACGCTGAACTAAAATTGACAAAGAGATGGAACTGGCATTTAATTTTGATTTGGATTTTGATGGCTGGAATCATAAGGAATTTCTATAAGTCAAAAATATACACCGACATAACGAAGGAAGCTCCTCCATCAGATTTGCCGGAAACGTTATATGATTTAATCTTCCATAGCGACTTGATGATTTTAGCTGGACGACAGCTGGAACTTACCGTTGAGACAATGTTGGAAAACCAGAAAAAATTAGGAGATAGAAATGCCGTAGCTACAAATACCAAGTTGCAAAAGAGGCTAAAACTTTATAACACGGATCAAGACCAAATAAAGGGAAATCGAAAGATAATTAATGGCCTGCTTAAAAATGATCTGGTTTTAGTACAGCCATTTGAAAGTTCAGGCACAAAATCTCTCCATAATGTCTCCATATCTTCGAATAAGTTTGCTCTAATGTACTACACATTTGCAGAGCATACTGATGAATATTCTTTGAAGAATTTGATTTACCTAGTGAGTGGCGGTAAAATTTATGATAACAATAGTCCAGAAATGTTTACTGAAGGAAAGGTATGGATTTGGTCGAGAAGAGTTTTCGTAAAGATGTTTGCTGATCGCACTTTAGGATCCCTTGTGGAGTCTGGCATATTATAATTTGCATCAAATGAATGTGAAGCTACAAAAACTTAGAAATTTTCTGATTAGGACAGCAAATTCGGACTATGGGATACCAAAGAAATGGAACATAAATTCGCTGGCGATTTTTTTGTCATCACTTCGTAGTCAATGGGGCTCCATGTATGAGCAGCGTCGTCAAGGGACCATGAAGGATTTGAAGGTTATATGGGCGTTCTTCATTTTATTGGGGTTGATGGCAATTGTAGTTTTCGTTTTAGAAATTATTTTGAGATTGAAAATTAAGTTTAAATGAGTTTTGTAAGGACGGCATGGAAAACAGATGATTTAAGTAAGTTTTTTCATGCTACATTTTAATATGGAGAATGCCATATTTTGACACATTGTTGTCAACTCCTTAATCAGTTGAGTCGAGCATCTGCAATATTTTATTTGTAAAATAAATTGTAATTTATGTCTGTGTCTGTGATAAAATGTTTACTTGAAACCGGAATAAGTGTATTATAGTTCATTACGTTCTTGTCTCCGCCAGGTTTCTGGATTCATGGTTGGTTATACAAATTCAAATATTTACTTATCCACAAACATTGTTCCATCAACACTCAATTTTAATGGATAAACCCTTAAAAGCTTTGTTATTTAAGCAAAAACAAGTACTACGCTCACTTTAGATGCTTCGCAGTTCTCCTCTCATTCCACGTTTTACAGGTTAAATAAAAACACCCTAAAAATTATTTTATTTGGCTAAATACGAGAAGAGAGTACAATATACCTCAATATTCCTTAAATTATTATTTTCACTAATACAAAATAGCAAATATTCTAGTCGGATTTTGACTAGGTTACCATGGCATATAGAATCTCTGCTTTTGTGACATTGTTATTTTATCTGAATCTGGATATCCTCCACACAAAAGCTGTAACTTTTGGAAAGCTGGATAACTACAATAAAAATATTTCACAAATATTTTGAATTTTTCGATATCTTCCTCCCAAGCACATTACACATTTCCCAAGTATTAGGCTCATTTCAAGGATTACATGACTGTTGGCGACGCAGAGCAGTTGTCGTAATATTTGTTTGTCATGTCGTTGATGGCTCATCGCAAAAGTATGTTTTCATCATGATACAAAATGAAACCGAAATAAATCATCAGCTACCAAGATATGAGAGGGAAAACATGTCCCTGATTTATTACAAATTGTTTGATTCTCATAAATTTCATCTCGTGTGCATTCTTCTCCCATCCATCCATCAGAACAAAAACGAAAACTATGTTTGATGATGTGCTTGACAAGAATTTATGGAATTCAGGATTTTGGATTTATTCCGCCTTTATTTTATCCTGGAGCAAGCGGATTTGAAATTGGCCAAGAGTTGGAATTGGCATTTAATTTTAATTTGGATTTTAATGGCTGGAATTTTAAGAAATTTCTATACCTCGACAATGTACACCGGTATAACGGAGGAAGCTCCACCATCAGATTTACCGGAAACATATGATCTGCTTTTTCACAGCCACATACTGATTTTAGGTGGCCAACAGGTGGAGTTTATCATAAATGGGATGATGCAAGAACATAAGAAATTAGGAGACACAAAGGCCATAGTTACAAAAAATAAGTTCCAAAAGAGGCATAAACTTTATTCCACAGTTAATGGTCTGTTTAAAAATGAGCTGGTTTCAGTACAGCCATTTGGAAATGCAAATATAGAAGCTCTGTTTAACGTTTAAATTTCTTCGGGAAAGTTTGCTCTCATGTATTACATGTATGAGCAGTATGCTGAAGAATATTCTTTGAAGAATTTAATTTATCTAGTTGGTGGTCGCAACATTTATGATAACAAAAGTCCAGAAGTGTTTACCGAAGGAAGTGTATGGATTTGGTCGAGAAGAGTTTTCGTAAAGGTGTTTGCTGATCGCACTTTAGACAAAAAAAAATTCCTATAATTCTAATAACGTCAGTAAATTGAAAAAAACGCTGAAGTTAACGATTTGAGGCACTTCACATCTTCTTATGTATTTGTTTAATTCAATTAATCCAATGAATTAATTTGTACACTGATGCATGTAATGCTGAATCATTTTATCTCGCTTAGCAAATATTAATTTTCATAACTTTTGCATGGTCACATTATCTTTCTTTTATTGTATTGTATTGTGCACTGTAATATTCCTACACGAAGGCTTTCAGCAGTACACTTTATTTTACAATGGCGAAGTTTTAAAATACTTGAAAACATAAAATTAAAGATTTAAAAGCAAAACAAGTTAATGATTTTAATAACAGACATTACATATTAAAATTGTACCTAAAGGTGTGCCTCATTAGCTTTATTATTCCACTCCCGGATATGATCCACTTTTTAAAGATTCAAAAAATCCACAAATTTCTGTCATTTTGGGACGTTGGTTAGGATCAATATTCCAACACTCGAACATTTTATCGTATCTAGGAAAAGCATACTCCAGGTTGAAATCTTTTATCAGGATTAAATAAAATGTATGATTAGAATTTTTTACATTTGTTGAGAAGCATAGTTAGGACGCTTAGGTCGATTTCCATTAGTCAAAGCTTCCAAAAACTTGTCATCAAATGAATGCTCTGGATACGGGATATGGCCTGTAGACATATAACTCATCTTTAACCTGAAAAATATTTTTGAGATTTTTAATAAAAAAATTTTAATGATACCCAAACTAAATATTTCCCACAAGGTAATCCCATATGACCAAATATCCGACTTTATCGAAAACTTTCTTTTCGTAAGACACTCAATTGCACACCAACGCCATGGGAGAGGGTCTGAAGTGTCATGTTTGTCAAGCTCATACGAATAGGATTTTTGGGATAAACCAAAATCGCATATTTTACAAGTAAAAGTTTTATCCAGAAGAACATTTTTTGCTGAGAGGTCCCCATGATAAACCTAAAACAATGCAAACAAGCATATATGTATAGATCTTGCCAATCCCAATTTTATTGGCAATTTAATTAAAAGTCAATTACTTTTTTGGATGCAATATACTCCATCCCTGATGCAATTTCAAAAGAGAATTTAACCAACTCGAAATTCAATTTGGGCTTGTTCACATTTTGTGAGGTTAGCATGGACAAGTCCAATGCTTGCAGATGAGACAATAACGAGCCATTTGAACAAAGTTCAGTGACAATATACACCATACCTACAAAAAGGATAATTATGATAATGTTTTTGAATATAATTAACATTATAATTTACCTTCTTCAAGCTCCTTGGTGTGTGCTCCGAGAAATTTGACGATATTATCATGATCTCCCACAAAGCTCATAATCTTAATTTCCGACATCATAGATTTAAGCACTTGCTTTGAACAAAATTTACGACATAGTTTAACAGCGACTTCTTCCTCAAAGCGGAACACAATGGCTTTCCTTACTTCACCAAAATTCCCCTCTCCCAAAATAGTGGATACTAATTAAGCAATTCATAACCATTTATTTCAAATGTTAAGCATAATCTCATTGTTTTTAATTGAGGAATTAACTAACGTGGTCTAATTTCGTCCTTTGGAATTTCATACAAAG
>JAHZNA010003327.1:0-90759 GCA_027743935.1 Sinodicranocentrus sp. ZH6
TCCATGTTCTCCATGTGGTGGCAAGCGAGCTCCACTTTGCAATCAAGCTAACAGCTAACGCCGTTCCCAGCGAAAAAAAAAGAGGTTTAGACCTGAGCATCACACCAAGACCAACAAACCAGGCAGGGAAGCGTATGGTAATGGATAGAGGAAAAGTAATGTCTGTGTAAGGCTTCCACTCTTCATGACAGGCCAGAAAAGGGGATTCTGTTTCCAACTCTGAGAAACAGAGAGAGAGAGAGAGAGAAAAAAAGGGAAAAGCTAAGAGCACACCCATAACAACAATAGGAGCTCAAACCGGAGTATAAATTTTCCCGGTAGTCGATGCTTGTCTAGTGTTTCGCTGAGGAAAAGGGAAAGAGAGACGGAAAATGAGTAAACCAAGCAAGCCTCCACTCTGTGAAGCAAAGCGGAGGAGGATAACATCACAAAAGGAGTAGAAACCGTTCAGCTTGGATTGGCGCGCTATAATAATAGCAGAATGAGAGCTTCTATAGGAGATATGAATGTGTGTGTGTAACGTACCTTTTTATTTGGATGGGTTGAAGCGAAAGACACTTCTCTCTGATATTTTCACCGTCATCTCACCCCGAGAAAATGTAGCACGTTTTCGGATTTTATTTTAGGTTTGTATGTATATCCTGAAAAAGGAAAACGCTCCTTTTATCTATTGCTCATTGTGCTGCATTTTAAGTATCCCGATGGAGACGATCAGTGGTGGAAGCAGAACTCAAAGGGAGACACTCGTAAAAACTTTTTCCTCTATCCCTTTTCCCTTTTTGTCAACGTTGAGCCCAACCATGTTCTCTGCTTTCATTCACGGGTTCCCTTTCACCGATGTTAGGATACGAGATGGAAATGATGGGAATGGGAACGTTGATGATGATGGCTATGGTTGTGATGATAGGAATGATGACTTGGCGGAGGGGGAGTTGTGTCGATTGAGACTTTGTTCCCTTCTCCATGCTCCATATAATATAATGGGGGAGAGCTGAGTGAACATCTTAGAAAATCGGAAAACCCATCTTGAGCAATGTATGTGTACCCATGCCTGTAAAAAATGGAAAGCGATTGTGAGCTTCATTGAGAAACTGAAAGGCTTCACAACTCTTTTCCCGTTTGGTTACTAGATCGACATGATGCTTTTCTGGAAACAATCCTGTAGTTTTTTATTGTAGGAAAAATGGGAAGTGCACATTTTACTGTGCATTGGAAAAAAAGGTTTTTGTGTACGAATCTGATTCTTTCCAAGAAAGCTTTACCCTTTCCATTTCTGTCATGAAAACAACTTAAACTTCATTGGCAAACATGTGTACATGCATATGTCCAATTTCTTGCATAAAAAACCGGGAAATAAAAAGGGACAAAATGGCAAATAGTTTTTGCAAACTGTGCACGGCGCGCAATAACATTGTCATGAGATCTTTTAGGCATGTATTTTTTTCCTGCCAGTTTCTTAACAACTTATATATGGTATAAGGGACCCACAAGGATTTTCTATAAAGTGGGCTAGATCCACGTATACAGTGATAATGAGGAAGGAGGATGTGCACTTCTCGATCTCACCTCTCTATCCATTTTACTGTGCGCTCTTTGTTGATCTACTCCCCACCAAGAAAATCATCGTGAGAAGGAAAATTTTATGGGGATGTACTTGGAAAGCGTGCTTGTTGTGGCCGTAGCATTTCAATTCAAAGAGAATTCTTCTCGAGAGAGAAGTGAGTAAATCGAGTCCCTAAAGGTTTATACTTCTGGTGAGTAGGTTGACTTGATGGAGCAAAGTAAAATAGGACAAACAGTCTGAGGAGGAAGATGGAGAAGAGCTCCATCATTTATGGAAAAGCCACAATCTCTTATCCTGGAAGGCGAGGGAATGGGAATGTAGATACCAGACTGGGATTGTATGACGGTCCGATGCAATCACAATAGTTGTGCAGAGTGCCATTACCAGAGCAATGTGATGGGCTGAGCCTTATAGCCAAGAGAATAAGAATGCAAGGTTTTCCTCGTTTCCTTTAAATTGCTATATTGTCATGTTTCTTGACTCGCCGTCTTTCCAAATGGGACTCTCATGGCAGAAGATAATGTCTTGTGGAGTTGTGCTCCTTTACAAGGTAGGAAGAATGCTCGATTACTGAGTGAGTGCACAGTAATAACCCATGTAGACAGACAGGAGGGGCAGGGAACAGTCAGTAGAGTTTTACAAATGTCCTAATGTTCTTCCGACAGAGAGAAGCATTCTTTTTTTTCGTCTTTCAACTCTGGTAAAAAAAATCCACGCTGCTCCCATCCAACTGCAATCCCATCCTCGGTGTTGAGAAGCCAACAGAGTCAAAACGAAGCGAAATATATTTTTCTCAGGATGATAATGATATGACGACGATGATGATGCTAGTGGCACACACATATACACACACATCACACGGATAAAAAAATAGAGTAAAGAGGAGACGACTGAAGGCGTAGAAAAAAGGTAGAGAGGAGTAAAAAGACAGCGTACAAAAGCTATTCTGACAGGAGAGTCAGATGAACGTAAATAATGTGAGTTGAGCTCATCACATGCGAGCCTCGAGTGATAAAGACCGGAGATGAAGATGCCTCATCTTGCATAATATTTCATATGCTATGCATATAGTCACATATTTCCTGAGAGAGAAACTCTACTTTCAGCATTTTCCTCATCTCTATCAGAAATGTTACATTTGCATTATTATTACTTCACGCTGAATATTACGCTGGGTGAATGGTCTGATGGGATGCAAGTTTGAAGGAAGTAAACTCGCTAGGCATGATGATGATCATCATCATTCCACCCAGCTTTGCTGGTTGTGATGTGATGATGTTGGATGAGAGTAAGTCGATTGCATAATGAGATGGGAGGTGACTGGAAATGAAGCAAGTTTGAACTCACAGCAGAATGCTCTTAATGCTTCATCTGTCAGCCTGATGGAAAGAGAAAGGACGGGGAATAGTCTTACACTACTTATTTTTCTTTTGCATTGCTTTGGCTCTTGGGTAATCGTTATACTGACTCCGTTTCGAAGAAGATGCGGCTCCTGTTTGAAAATTATTAGAGAAATTAGATATATACTGTGAACGTGATGAGAAAAAAAAATCATTCGCAGTTTGCATAATAGTGGGATAAAATGTATGATCATGTATAACGTATGAACGGGATTTTCTTTGAGTTTCAACTTGGAATCGATACTTTGAAAATGATGTTGTCTGTTGGTCGCTGTTGTAGGAATTTGGAATGCATGATGTTCATAAATTGTGAAAGACATGAGAGCTTAACCATTTTACAAGAATAAAAATCCACTGTTTACCTTCCTCCATCCAAAACTCATAAGACTCATATATGTTGCAAAGCGTTTCCTTCTCAATTTGGTTCACAAAGGGATTATAATGTACACGAGTGTAGGAGGAACCCCACAAATGAATCACAGAACGTTAGTGTTCGTGGTTGCCTGTGGTCTCTCTTTTCTCGTTTAGCCATTTTTTCCTGTAGTAAGAAAAGAGGGTTAGAGTTTATCGACAGAGAAGAAGAACACACGGTCTGGGGGAAAAGGGTTTCCAACTTTGCTGCTCAGCTGAAATCCAGAGAGATATATGCTAATCATGTGTTTTCCTTTGAAAAGGAGAATGCCGAGTGTGTGTGGTGGTGGTAGAATTTTTTTGTGCTCTACCTCTCATTTGACTTGCAGTCTTGTAGAATTTACTTATCCTTGAGTATCCCACTATCTATGGAAGAGGCAGTATAACTTTGAAGCAGTTTACTGATGATGACGATGCTAGCTGGTGCATGGGGTGCACATTAAGAAAAGAGGGAATGTGGTAGGAGGAAACCTTGTGATGGATGACTGGTTTATCTCATCTGTTCTCCTCTCTCTCTCAGAGACAGGCACACACACACACAAACACACGCACACATTTCAACATATAACTTACATGAATGCATAATATAGATTACACCAAGAGAGGAAAATGAGATGGCTGAGAGGAAAGAGAGAAGTATGAATAGGGAAAAATGTTGATGATGACGGTGGTGTGGTGGTAGTGGCAGAGAGAAATAAGACTGACAATAAGCGAAAGCAAGAGAGCCAAGTCGCAAGTGTGGTCTTGGCTTTTTGAATATCCTTTCAAACTTCCATTGGATAACTAGCATATACATGTATTATGAATTTTCCGTTCTCCTGCCGCGGTACACATGAAAAGGGAAATAGCTAGAGCTACGGTGATGATGTTGAGCAAGTGAACACACACATTGCCATTACCAGGGCGTTCGCTTTCCTCATCTCTCTCTCTACCTCTTTCGAAAGAAAATGCATCATTGTACACAAAGCACTCCTTTGCTATCCATCTGAATGCTTTTAAACATGCAGAGAGAGAGAGAGACGTGCTTCTTGAAAAGGAAAGAGAAAAAGGAAGCTAGAGATGGAATTTTGGAGAAGCAAAGAGGGAAAAGATGAGATGAGGGAACGTCATTTACTTGTGTCTGCTTGGCTAGCCCCACTCTCACTGACTCTCTGGCAAAGGTGTCCAACACTTCAAAGAATAACATCCTTGGCTTCTCCACTGACTCCCTCTTTTCAACGTCCTGAGTTCTGTTCCCCTCCTAACTTCCCTCTGCCACTGTCATTATGAATCTTTTACATCTCGTAATGATTTCAGGCATTTCTCTCCCTTTCTTGTCGTATCCTCTGCAAAACTTGACTATGAGAGTGGAGAGAGAAGAGTCTGTGAAGTTTTTTCTTCTCTCTCTATAATTCCCCACGTCAGTGTAGCCTTTCGCCATGAAAGATTACCGTACTTCATCTCCATGGCCGGGTGCATGAAAGCGGGAAGATGAAAATTATTATTGAAATTGATCTTAATGACGTAAATGGTCCCTCTCACTTTAAGCCAACTAGTGCACATCCTGAGCACTATGGATTTTGCTAATGTAATAATGATCAGCATTGTGCACTTCCTCTTTTTGTGAACCAAAAGTGAGACATTTCAATGCAGCTTGAAAAGGGTTGTTAATTCATAAAAAGTGTAAGCCCCCCTCTCTCTTTCTGGTCCCTAAATGGTACACAAGACTTTCTTTATGTCTGTGAGAAGCAATCCTTGTAATGTGGTTGAAGTAAGTTCTTTGATTGTCGGCGAGAGAAATAGAATTCTCGTGTGGTAAAGAGTGTAAGTGGGAAACCTTGCTGGGCTTGCTCTTCCAACGAATGGGTGCACTTAAGCATGTCATTAATTTTAACTGTATCAAATGATCACAAGATCCTCTGTCTCAAGTGTGTGGCAACCGTGTCATCGGGTGGATGAAGAGAGAGAGAGATGCGACAAAGAGAAATGTTAATAGAACGCGGACAAGAGATCCCCCACAAAAGGGGAAGAGTTTTCCTTTATAACCGTGTATGATTTCATCACGAGACAACTCACATTTTACCAGTGATCCTTATCTAAAATGTCGTAGAAGCCATAACATGCGCTTGATGCGCTTACTTAGTCTTACATCCTCTCATTTCCTATATAACAACATGTGTTTACTTCTAGTTATCTTACTCAATCCCTGTCTTTTAACCCTGTTGTGGAGACTTCGCCAAAGTCTCTGGATTATATGGTTGAAATAATTTGTCGAGCTGTATAAAAAAATATATTTTCCCTAAACACAAACCCCTCATTTCACACTCCACTTAAAAGAGCAGTGCATTTAGGTAAAAAATAATAGATACAATAGACAATCCCTCTGGTCGACACGAGCAGCCCCCTCAAGACATAAATTATAACGCCTCTTTCCCTCTTAATATGGGCCCGACCAACCTGCTCACTTGCCTTTCACAAAAAAGCTCACTTTTTAGCTCGTTCTCTCTGTCTCTCTTGAGGATATTAAGAGATTTTTTCGACCCTTCCCTTGTTTAGGTTGTTGCATGTCTCTTATCATAATTAATGGGGGCTCTTGGTGAGCATAATGGTGTTCCTCCATTTCATGTTGTACGTGTCCAGATCAGTGTGGCTCTCGTCATCATGATGGTCACCCGTAACCAGGATTGCGTAAAGTGGTATCACATCACACACAGATGAGGATATTGAGCCGCATGTTTGTGTAAATCATTGTGGTGTGTTTTAAAGTTGGTTGTATAACATGAAGCACTGGAGAAAAAAAAAGAAAGTAACTTGACTCTCATGGTACCGGTTTTTTGTGAACATTGTCATAATGATCCATTTTGTAGCAAGGTAAGTGGATGAGCAAGGTAATCCAAAAAATGTGCTAGTGTAATTAGGTGAAATCCATTTTTTCTCTGGGCCATTTACACTATTTTATTACACAAGCTAATGAAGAAAAGGGCCAAAGTGGGTAAACAAGTTTGATGATGCAATAAATGGGATAGAACAAAAAACAATGGGAGGATTTTTCCATGTTTCAATGAAAAAATGCAAAAGTGGTGGCGTGAAATTGTTTTTTTAAATGTTAAAAATATCATTTTTCAAGTATTTATTACTTTTAGAAGGCGGAAAGTGAAAGTAGTTGTGTAGACCCACTCCCCTACCATCTTAGAATGGGGTACAATGTATCTTTCTTGTTCACGACGAGGATCCTATGTAAGCAAGAAAACTTTTGGAACCAAACCAGCTTGACTTCTTAAAAGAAGAAAAAGCCAGCCCACTCAGCTGACAATGACACATCGGAGAGAAGTAGTTTGAATATTGTGCACACGTAGTCTTTGCAAAAACTTTAGTCTTCTGTTGGCTACATAGCTGAACTAAAAGTTTTGCGGTCTGTTATGTCATTTTTTTAAGAAAAAATTCTTAAGAAAGGAGGAAACCTTGTATAATAGGAAGCCTCTTAACGAAACCTTGACTTTGGAATTTGTTTAGTTTTCTAAAAAATATCTCTGCCTCCATGCATTAACAAAGTAAAGCGATGTGTACAAACACTCAAGCAAAAAATTTAGTGGTGATGGGAAAAGATGAAAGATAAATGGGTCTTAGCTTTACCTCACTTTTTTAGAAAAACTTTACAATGAGTTACAGCAAATGAGTGCCTTATACCACTACATTGTAATTGGCTCGTTTTTTCATTGTATCACAAAGATTAGCTTTTCTCAAAGTATCGTCATCACTCAAAGTGGCTTGGGATTTTGCAGATTGTTTTCTTATACTACAAGCTCAAGAGACAAAACTGGAGTTTAAACCATTTCTTACATACAGAACCCCTCTTTTCTCTATTTTCTTGTTGGCTTATTCCTTTTTTGTGATGGGTATTTTTTTTTGCTTTGAAAAAAAAACTTGGCTCACTACAAGTCGAAACTTTTCTTTTTTATCTCGAAAATTTGATAATCGAGATTTTGCCCAATGCTAAATTCTCCAAGGTTGATAATATCCCTTTAAAACATTTACTTGGAAGAAAGGAATGTCGTCAGTGAGGATTGCTTTTTATACAGCAATGGGATTTTGGCAGTGCTACATAGCAGTCCAGCAACTGTCTAACAAAGAATTCTTGTTTATCCCCTCTACCTCTTTACAACCTCTGGAGTTTTGCATACTCTATAGCTCTCAGTTTTTTATACCTAACCAACCAAACTCTTATATTTAAAAAAAAACTTGATGCTCTGTTAAGTTGGAAACTTAATGTTGTGTTGTGAAATAGAGGAAAACAATTTTACTTTTTTCTTCTGTGGTTGATTCTACAAGCCAAATGTTGTGTTTCAGGTAGTACTACTGTTGTCGATTCAAATCTCATATTTTTTCTACAACTTCAAACATCCAAACCACTACATACACTGACAACCATTAAACCCATCTTGGAGAACTTCGTGTGTCGTAATGTTAGCAGAAATCATGAAGTTCTCTCTGGCATGGAGTATGCATTGATATATGTTGCTTTTAAGGCAGCTTGTTATTTTCAAAGAGATTACACGAGGTTGGTTGGAAACTCTAGGAAAATTATACAAGACTCTGTGCATGCACATATATGTATCCATATGCTTTATTGAGCAAGAGGGAGGCAGAGGTTAGAGACACAGCAAGTGGAAAGGTTTTGCCTCACAGCATCATCATCGTTCTCTCATCTTCCTCAGTGAAGAGAGCTAACCTTTCTTAAAAAGTGAGGATGATAGTGATAAAAGTGCTTTCCGCTTTCCTACTTTTTTTCAATGTATTCACGCTCACAGTGATCATGAGCCAGTGTAGACTGTCAGAAAAGAAGAAAAAAGAGAGCAAGTGAGTGAGCGCTAGGAAACCCACAGAGACGAGTTTAAGCTTCACCACGATCATTAACTTTATATACGACTCAAAAAAAGCTCGTCTCCTTAACCTCCTCTCACTTCATCTCATCTCTCTCCCTTTTCGCTATAGGCAAGAGGGGTACGCTATCTAATGTCTTATGAGAAAGAAGAGGCAACCATCAAGTCAAGTAGTCTCATCGAAATGAATCTTGAATAAGAGTTTTTTATCATAAAAAACTTGACATCTGCATTGTCATTGAACTTTAAGTTACAACAGGACGTGTTAGATATGGGCGGTTGGTGAGGCTTCTTAAGAGTTGCTTGCTTGAAAAGTTGATATTCGAATGGAAAACCTAGAAGATATTTTTTACACACATAGTTCTCTAAAAGTTGAAGAATAAAAAGTGCTTTAATTTATTAGTTTCCTGGTTTTTTCTTCCAAAACATAAGGAGCATGGTTGCTTGTTTAAAATCCTTTTTAAATCCCTTGTGTTCATGATACCTTTCACCTATGCTCCATTTCACAGTGAAAATTTTCCCCAAAGGCCAACTCCGGCTGTGTTGTATGAAAGGGAAGAAAAAAACAGTTTAATCGTCGTTCTAATCCCAAACTCCTTTCGTCTCCCTCTCTTTTCATTACCGGGCTTGAGTTTGGAGGAGACGGATTTAGCTCTGGGTTATGTGGTGTAGGTTGGCTCGTGTAATTTTCCGTGTTTGCTATCTGTAATTAAAGGGAAAGTCGGCTCTCTCATCGCTCTTAATACTACGCCCGGTTCTGCCTTCAAGGTGGATTATACGATGCTTGCACTATGTTCATTACACGCTTTTGCATGCAAACATGCCTATTATGAGGTTTCACTCGTAATGTGTGGCTATAATTTTGGAGTGCACTGGGAGAAATGAAATGGATACATGAATGCACAATGCAGACTAAAAGGTAAAAACAGAGGAAAAAACTTTCATGCATATCAATAGCACTAGAATGGGGAGCAATTTTCCAAGTTTCATATACACAAAATTGCTTGTCGTTACTATTGCATTAGTTGCGGAGGAGAACTGCAGAATACTACACAGCAAGTGTAGCTTGGTCAATCATTGTTCTTTTATTTATGCATAGCCGGTTGTCGTGAGCTTAAAACTTGGATTATGAATCCAGCCATGGTTTTCCAATTTTTCCACTTGAGTATTAGTCCTCATGTGTTTCACTCCTGTCATGCAATCTCGTGTGATAATGAGGCAGTCAATATTAGAAAATACCATAAGGGTCTTCGTCCGACTCAATGACATTACTTTGGACATGGTAAATAAAAATATTTGAAAATTGGATCTAATATTGCTTTATAGAATGAGTGCACAAACTTTTTTGTCTGAGCCCAGTCTATGAGAAAAATACTACTCATAATATCCATTACAAGGGGGGAACCGGAAAGTCTGTGAAAGTCAAGAAATTACACTTAAAGTTGGTCATTGTCATTATTCTAATGAATGAGAAAAGTGGAAAATAAATGGGACTTTAACTAGCAGAAACTTTCTCCCTCCAACCGATCATTTTTTTACGTTTACGCCAAATTGTAATGAACTAAATGTAGATTAAATGGTCCCTAATGTATTGTTCGTTTAACGGAATATAATATTTGTGATGAAACTTAATTTAAAAGGCTGAATAGTTGGAACCTGTAACATCTTTCTTTTTTAGGGTATAGATATTAAAACTCACGGTAGCTATTTCTTTTTACCCCAAAGTCAGCAATTCATGAGCTTACAAATCGGAAAACTAAAAAAACTGTCGCTACTTTGAGCTTCCAAAAATAACAAACAAACCGAAAAAAAGAGTAGTATGCCTCAAGTCAATTACAAAAGTTTAAGACATTTTTATGCTACATCATTATCCACGTGCCAAAACCCCTCACCGCACTTGTTTTTATCTCGACTGCAAAAGGAAAATATCTCTAGTTGCAGTTGCCTTCCAACAAGTATAAACACGCCATCCTACAATCTTCTTTTTCGGTCTTTCCTCAACCACGAAAATTACCTTCTTTCCTGATGCCATTTCCACAAACCAAAGAACCCTCCGTTTTTTTCTCGCTTCTCACTGGATGTCAACCTTTTTCTATCTCTGAAACTGATACGTGATTTTGAATATACCTTTTTATAAGCCTAAGATCCTTTCATAGAACCCACTAACAACCTTAGTGCATAAGAGAGACTCTCTTCTTTTGTTAACTGATGGAGAGGAGACAATCTCATGGTGAATGCAGCATGATTGAAGTTTAATTCAGTTTGTGTCAAGGGAATAAAAGGTCCAAGGAGCGACTCGTGAGACTTGCCATTTTTCACTTGCTCTACAAACAGTACAAACCTACCCACAGCTACAAATAATGTTGTTTTCCACACACACCCATACAGACACGCATTCACTCACTAAAGTGACTGACTACAGTGGGGGATCCAAAGATAGGGTGGGAGCACAACCTCACAACTTTGTCTTTATTTTGGATTCCTACTTTGGAACTTCTCTCCTCTCCAGCTTGACTTGGAGCCACAGCATATCTTTCCTCTCATCTAGCTGCCTTTGATCTATGACGGTGTTCATTTGTATGTGCACCTCCATGCCTGTTATAGCGTATCCTCTATTCCTCGAAGAAGGAAGCGAGAAGAGAAATACGGCCGCGTTTCTAGCTGTTAAAAAACTCTCTCAAAAGCCATTGCAGCTCACCCCACTTCCTTCAACATGCTCTTTTGCTCTCCCTCCCTTTTAAAATATGGAGCGGTGAGAGCATCATCTTTTTCACTTTCATGTGGACACTAACACCCTAATAGATTTTATACTTTTAAAGGAGGTGTACAAGAAAACCATGTAGATTAAGGTGGAACAGCCTTGTTGAAGAAACATCAAGACTTAAACTTCATCTTTCGCGATCAAATGCACATTGGCGTGATTATATTGTGTGATGGGAATATAGTGTTAGAGAGAAGCAGGTAATAATATTCTATTTACCTACATATATACATACAGACTCCTCATTCAAGTTGTATTCTCCGCACTCTCTTGTGTCGTAGAGAGCGGCCACAATCAGCCTAATCTCACTTCGCCATTATGCTGTCCATGTCCCATAACGGTGGAAAATATCGATATGTAAAGACCGTCATTTCTTCTCCTCTGCTGCTTTCTCTTCCTCTCTCGCATTAAAGTGTGTGTGCGGTGGTGGAAGTTTTCCTAGGAATTGTAGAGCAGCCACGGAGAGATGGTATAAAAGCGGGTATTATTATATTCACTCTGGGTTTATGGTTGAAACTGGAACTGCTTTGGAGAAGCTTTATGATTACGACCACGAGTCTCTTTCTCTATCCCTCTCTGTTCTCTGCTAATGGACTACCATTTACCTTTCCATAAGAGTGCCTTCTATACAAATGTTCTTAGGCGTCACTCAGCCGTCCACTGAAAAACACGAACTGCGATACGGTTTATTTTAACACAGGTTTAAGCACTTTGGATTTTGTATATATTGTCCTGGTAGAGTTGCATCATCATCATATGTGAATGACTGGGTGAAAGAGCTTCACTTACTGAGACGAGGTCATTGGGCACTATTTACGTGTTAGTTAAACGATTTTACATGTGTAAAAGTATATCTTGTCATGCACAAAGACTTAAAATCCTCCACTAAGACACTCTTTCTAGGCTGCACTATAATGCCTATGGATATTTTTAAGAATTTAATAAAATGGGGGCAGGCTTTCACTTTGATGTTTCTAGTTTTTGAATTGTATAAAATTCCTGGGAAATATATATAACTTCTAACATCTAACTAAAAGCTCTCCTTCTACATCTACTTGTACTTAAGTTAGTGCGCATTTGTAATGTTGGCCAACCATGGGCTAAATTTAAGCATTTCAAAACATGAGCATACCCATATGTTCCCTTACTTTTGTGGTAATTTGATAACCTGCAACAAAAGAAAGAGAGAAGGCTGTAATGACAGAAAGTAAAACCGAAAGGAAAGCAAGGATTTCGGTTAGCCAGAAACAGAACGACTCAAGTGTACAAATAAAGGGATTAAAGTTTGGGTTAAGTACTTGTGTGAGTCACACATGAAAAGTATGATAGTCCATAGCGAAACCTATGTAGTGATATAATATGATATGCATACAACCAGAATGTTTGCTGTTCCAGTCTCACTAATCTTGTGCTCTTTTGGATTTTAGATAGTAAAGCAAGATCCCTAGAATGATATATATGCATATATTGAGTCTGGCAAAGTACAAGCCACAAAAGTATGAAAGAAAAACCCAGCTAGGGAAACTGAAAGAGGGAACAAATGAGAGGGAATTTTGCTAGACGCCGGATTTCCAGTTATACTTTTACAGCTTGCATATTAAAGTTGAGAAGGGCACGAATGATGATGAGAATGTTGATGATGATTGCCCTTTTGTGGAGAGCTCACTCACTTTTATAGTCAGTCAACTTGGAGAAGAGATGATGCTGGTCGGCACAAACGACTCTCGTATTCCTCACGCTTTTGTTTCCCGTCACGGGAGAGGAGAATGAGTGAGTGTGTACAAGCAATACAGATTTGCATCCTCTTTGATGTCGGTGTGAAATTAGTTGAGACTTTGTAGGAGGAAAGGAGTCCACGTCCTTCTTCATGTATAAATGGGAGAAGAAGGGAAATGGAACAAAATGGCAGTGCTAATCTCTAACCCTCTTCTCGGAATTTAATTGCCTCCCATTATCTTGAGAGGAGTGGAGATACACTCATACCATGTGAATGAAAGCTATTCTAACGTGAAGGAAAACGAAACCCACAGAGACCATTTTCACGCTCCTCTTCATTTTAACAGTCGTTATGGATAGAAATGCAAATGTAAAGGAATACCTATGTATATCTATGAAAAAGCTCTCAGCTCATCCCAGCATGCTCACATGGTTGTCAGCCAATTGAGTTGAGATTTATTTAGAGCAGCTTCTTGACTGTCAGGAGGACGCAATGGAAATTCTGCATGATAAAGAGTTTTCTTTTCGTAGGTGAAATCCGTTACTTCATTCATGCCACATGGCAGTGTTTTTAACTTTTGTGTGAAAATGTGGCATCCCGGAAGGATATATACATTAGAGAAGAATTGTGGAGGTGGGTGAGCTGAAATGGAAAAGGAAGAATGAATCATGAATCATTTAAGGAATGAGGGGAAAAAAGAAATGGTAAAAAGTGAGAAGGAGAGAAGATTGATAAGAGTGGTTTTGGTTGCATGAGGACTCTGAATTAAATATTATTAAGGGAGCGCACTAAGAACCACAGATTTTAGTCTGATGATGAGTGCATAGCACTGCGCCACCACCCGTATCAAGTGCTTTCTCTTCCATAAACATAGTCTCTGATGGTGGGAAAAGACTAGCTAGCTTATTATCCCTGGAGGACTGTGCAATTAATTATTTAATAGACAGGAAGCTTGTCAGCTCAAACCACTTATTGGCTTCTGCTGCTAGAGGTAACTACCCTAGGCTTATGAAAAACGAGATACAGTATGCAGCTCTAAATGCATTCTTATGTGTGTTTTTAGAGAGTATCGTGTAGCTATTGGTTTGCGTTAACTAGTTTAGTATATCATTTTTGCTGATAATTTTTGCTTGAGCCTTTTTTAATCTGTGATTTCTAAGTTATTTGGCTTCATTGATGCTTAATATTTGTTTTTTATGTTGATTACAGGACACTCACATGAGCGATGCTAATTCCGAGGAAGATCATGAGCATCGGGTTAAAGGTAAGCTTTATATATGTAATCTTATAATTTTTTGTCAATTGGAATTCTGAATATTTTATTTTAAAACACAGAAAGAAAGTTTTCATATTGTTGGAGTTTGTGAATGAAACATTCCCAAAGACAAAATCAACATTAAGTATTTCAACTAAAACATATGTACGTATGCACATCAGCTGAATTGAATATTTTCCCTTCGTTCTTGTTGCTAGCTCCATTTCCTTCTTTTCCAAAATGCGTGCATATCCAGCATTTCCCATTCCTAAGGTCACAGCAGGGGTTTCAATGACATAGATAGAATTTGAGTTCCAGCTAGTACAGATGAAGTATAAAAGGTATTCACAAAAAAAACACCAAATAAGCCTTTAGTTTTTTTACTTCTCCCTTCAACTGCGGAAACTGGGCTTGCACGACAGAACTTCACGGCAAAAAAAAACATTCCTTCCCAAGCAAAAAAACGAAGCATCAGTTTTTTGTGTGAGTTTGGGGAAAACGAAAGCTATGGATAAACAAAAATGCACGCAATATACTTTCTTAGTACCTATCTATCTACCCCAGTATCTTTTTCCCTTTGCACTTTTCACGCCTTCATATGTATTATATCTTCTCACTCACATGCTATGCTATACTCAAGTCGTACTCAAATGTGCTTGTGTGCCGTTTCGTTGCTAAACGAAGAAAAAAGAGAAAACACGTCAGGGAGAAGCAAATCACCATCTTTGCAACGTAACGAAAAACCTCTGTCAGCGACAGTTTCACTTCCTCCTTCCAACGTCTTCTGCTATTTTTCCTTTCACTAACTTTTCCTCTCCCACGTACTGGTCTCCCCCAAAAAATTCTTCTTTTACAGTATAAAATATAATGCATGGTAATATATTGACTGTGTACACAACTGGATTATTACGGATACGTATGTACATATATGATGACCATTTTCTTGCTGGTATCAAAAACAGAAGCGCGAGAAAAAGATCCCTATCGTTTTACTAAAGTTGCGCTGTACCTCTCTGATAGCGTTCCTGCATTGGTTCATTCCATTGCATTAAACGGCGATGATGAAATAATCTAGGTTCGCCTAATTCAACATTTTTGTTAGGGATAAGCTTCAAACAAGACGTTTCTGTGAACTACATTGCCAAAAGCAAAGCCAAGCTTAGGGAATCACTTATCCTAGCGAACGAATCATGAAGTAAAATTTTGTGACTCGACAATTTAATGGCGTATGACGCTGGAAGCGGGTCACTAAATAAGAGAATTCCGTACTGTAAAACTTACTTGTAGGTTGTTCATAGTCACAATCAATTCGATAAGTTTACTTGTTTCCTTCCTAATATTACATAAAAACTGCTGCACCAAGTAAAATATAATCTCTTAAGCCCATCTTCTGAAGAAACCGTCAAAATGTGAAATTACCATGAGGCGGACTTTATTCCTTTTCTACCTTTTTGCAACCTCAAAAAATCCAGTGTGAATACTTAAATTCTTCAAGTAATGCAACCTTTTCACTTGATATCATGGTTTTCAAAGATTTTGGCTTTCCACCAAAGCAAAAAGTGAGCCCTTCCAAAATATACGATAATACGATTAAATAAACCCAAAAATAGTGGATGATAAGGTGGATAAATTCTTTCTACACCTTGACCTGATACATGTTTCAGCACCCAATTTTTTTCCTTATCGAACAGTTTACTAAAGGCACGGTACGTTTTTCCCACCGGTCCGGCAAACTCATGCATAATACATGACCCTCTCTTTCTGTGTACTTAAGACTATTCTAGTGCATACTTATACACTTTTAATATCTCAAATTCTCATGTATTCTACAGGAGGTGGTGGAAGATCGAAGAATAATAACGAGAGCAAGGTGTTGGATAGCTCTTCGGGAGGAGCATCTGATTTGTCAACGGCTGGAACTGACTGGCTTGGATATCATCCTCTAGGAATCAAGAAGGAGCCCCCGCCGAACGGCTCCAACAATAATATCTACAGCAATGGAAAGAACGACTTTCGGGAACAGTCTGTAAGTCACGTATCCACTCTTTTTTCTTCTTCTGGCATGCGTTCATTGTTTTTTTACAAATAGAAAAAAATAGTATGTGCAAGAGAGAGGGAAAAAATCCCTGAAAAAATTCGATTGCAGTTCATTTGCGGGTAGATGTTTTTACTGAATAGTTTTTCCTATTAGAAACAGGAGTATTTACATGCGATCCGTTCCAAACTCGTGTATTCCACCACACACACACACACACACACACACACACAAACACACAAGTATTGCGTTACTTTCCCAAATTGTGATAGAAAACCCGTAGGAGAAAAGCATTGAGACTCGAAAATACAATATTCACGTGCCCTGTTATTTATTCCTGAGAAGGAAAGGGCGTTGTGAGGATTTTCTCGGAAAATAAGAGAAAACCACTCTACTTGTCACGCATATTTGGAAGAAAGGGAGAGAGAGAAAAAAAGAATATTATCTGTTGGGCTTTTCCCGTGTTCGATTCTATGAACGAAAAGGAAATGTGTGTGCCGAACTGAGCTTCCCATTCCTTTGCTTATTTTTGTCGAGAAATAATGCATCAACCGCCTACACCAACAGAACCAACTTTTCCTCAGTCTTTTCAAGGGAAATTGATGTGCCCTCTGCTACCCTCTCATCTTCCACTGTATTCCCTCATTTAGAATGCATGCATGCTGTTGTTCTTTTGCTAAGGAAAAGTTTCTTCTGTTGTATTCAAGAATTTATTTTGTCTTTTTGTTGCATTGTAAGATTCAGTTTCATCACCTGTGTTGCACTTTTTTTACGTATATTTGGGGGGCCATAAATGATTTCAAAGCGAAGAAAAGCCATTATTTTATCCCCACGCACAATTTTACAAATGATTGCAATACTTTGTAAATCAATGAATGCTATTAAGTTTTTCCCATCCAACTCTTTTTCATGTATCAATAGCCTGGAAGGATTTTTTGGAGCAATATAATTCGTGTTTTGTGTTGAGGGGTTGTACTTTCTCCTCTCTATCTTTCTAGTTTATTGAATTGAATTTGAAAAAGGTTCCCCTTTTTTCTTTTCTTTTTTCGGATCACATACAACTCTTTTGTAAACACAATCAAAGGATTGACTTGTAGGGAAAAGGTTGGTATCAGCAAGTGTGTTTGCTTCTGGTCTTGACAATTTTTTCATCCCTTACGTTCCAATGCACGTTTGTTGCGTTAGATTGTATTTCATGTCATGTCAGATATAAATATCATCTGAATCTGGGAAAGGAATGGATAGATGATGAAAATACTGTTGAGATTCTTGAGTTGCTCTCCGTATATAAAGTAATTTTATGGCAAAATGACAGACTTATCTGATTTTTCTTATTATTTCAGAGTCCAATGTCACTCAGCGATCGAGGTGGTAATCATGAAATGATCCAGGACGAAACTTCTTCAAATGGTAACAAGGAGGATGAAGATGATGACGATGATGACTCAGAAGATAAAATGGATACTCATCAGTACGATCCCGAGCGCCTCAAAGCATTCAATGTAAGTTTACAATCTAGAAGTATAAGTAGTCATCATGGAAGAAATGTAGTATTCATTTTCATCTAGTATTTTCTCTCCTTCCCACTCGCATTTATTTCGAGATTCAAATGCAATCTGGAAAGCTACCATTTTTTTCAGCAAGGGAGCTCGTCTTTTACATTCATTTCAACTTTCAGTTTCAAGGTGGGAGAATGTGTCGCTTCTAATACTCAACGAAGCTGAAAGCGAGCGCAATAAAACGGCCCGTCCTTGTCACAAGTGATGGTGGACGAGTGTGGTGTGGTGGCAGCTTTCACCAGACTTTCTCCTTTGGTCATAATATCGTTACAAGTTGGGCCCAGTTGTTGGCAACATGAAAGCCTTTCCAGTTATCCATCATACTGTATTCCACTTCAAACATATAATATGCACATATATATATATATGCATATAGTTCATACTACAATCTCGTTGTAACTCACACGAGCTTTCTATTTCGACTCACCAACCACCTATATTCTAGCTCACTTTCCATTATGCCTCTTCCTAACTCTCTCGCCTTTTCTCTCCTTCGCACTCAGTGGATTTGCTAGCTCTCTCACTCACTCCCTTACTTTAGACCTTGTCTCACGTCATGTTCAGAATATGGATGGATTAGGGTTGGCAAGCTACTAGTAAAAGCTTTCTCTCTCCTTCTCTCTTCTCCACTGACATTAGAAAGGCTTCCCCTTCTTAGCTCTCTTGTCTTCTTTGAACATACCTACTGATTTTTCCTTCCTTCCTATTTTCTTAAGAAAAAAAAGTTTTTTTTCTTCTTCTCCACTCTCTCGCTCTTTAAGCAGCCACATGTAGACCAAGTCCAGGGCGCCTGGAATCCTTGTGTCTGCAGTTACATTTCATGCACGATATTCCCTATTTTTATAGCGGACAACTTCCGAGATTATGAGCGTGTAGTCGGACCATTGCATATCTGCACTTCAACTGTGTTTACACTGGTGTATGAAAAAGGAGGAAAAAAATTGTAGTCCGTCCTTTCCTGCACTCGTATCACTAATATGGTTATTACAGAATATGAAAACCTTCGTCGTACCGCATTTCAACATTCTCTCTGGTATGACCATGCTCTACTTCTTCACCCTTTTGTCATAAGATCTTTCTCCTTCCAAAGTTTTTTTTGGGGGGAAGAGAAATATACAGTCGTTTGCTTTCTCTTATGAAGTTAGTCATATACACCGAAGCTACATGCTTCATCCTCGCTTTCACGATGGTTCCACGTAAGTTCCCCCTTCTTTTACGGAGGAAAATTCCTGGTTGATGCCGGGGACGCCACATATTTATCATAGTGACTTGGCTCCTTACTTTTCCTACTCGTCCACGACTACAATAACAAGGAAAAAGGAAAAAGAGAAAGCTTGATATTCACACACGGCACAAAGTAGCTCAGCTCTCCTCCAAGCCAGCCATAGTTATTCGGCCTTTAAGTATCTACTTATAGAATAATAGAAGCAAACTATAAACGAAATGGTAGGGAAAAGGCACCATTCCCTCTTTCTAAGAATGAGAGAGAGAGAGAGAGGAATTGAGTGTGTTGGAGTGTGCCATGAAACCTGGCAATCTGGATTTTTAAGCCAGCCACGGAGTGGGAGAGAGGCAAGTAAGCCAACTGCTCTCTTTCCCTCTGCCTAAAAAAGTACAAAGCCTCGTAAACGCTTCCCCTCTCACCATTTCTCCAGTCTCTTGGTAAATTTTCAGAGAATCGGGCATTATAATGTTCTCTCACTGCTTGCTCCTCTCAGTTGTTGCCAGCCTTAGTTTTTTCCCTTTTCGTTCATCATTAGTTGAAGTGTGTGTGCGGAAAGGGAAAAGGCAGGCTTGGGTCGTATCTAGAAAGTAGTGCAGAGAAAAGCTGGAGGTAAAACCTTTTTTCCTCTCTTTCTTTTTCTCTCTCTCTCTCTCTTTCTCTCTCACTCTTTTCACGTCTACCAACATCACCACCACCAGCTTTTGTTTGTAGTAGTGTTACTGTTGCCACTATGGTATTATGCTAGAAGAAATATAGCCACGTCCCTATCCTCATCTCTATTTTTCTCTGCTGAAAGGAATACATGTATTTGTAGAGCTGGGAAGGAAGGAGGAACGTGTGCATTAATCTTTGTGACTAGGAAAAACTCTCACTATGACTTGCTTGGAAGTTAGGATACTTTATATTTAATGTAAATGTAAGTAGGTATGTATATATATGTCGAAATTACCACGGGATTTTTTTGGGGAAAATTTCATCTGGTGTGAGGTTGGGTTTGCCATTGCCAGTTGGACAAAAAAAAAGTTGAGTGGAGGAGACCTAGAGAAAGTGGAGTCGCTCTCATATTTGAAGCAGCTGGAGTGGTAACCAGTCAAATACGGCATATAAGCTCACTTTTCCTTTCACAAGAAAAGCCTCGCTTCAACAAAGACTTGTCGTCCCTGTTCATAGTAACATGCCCCCATCATTCCTCTGAAAATGTGGAATGGTTGGGAGAAGCTTTCATGTCTGTGGGTGGTTGTAGTTGTAGGACACCACTCCATTCTCAGAAGCTTCCACCAAGAACGAGAAAAGTTGGAAGGAAACAGCAGGAAAAGTGAAGCTTATATGAAATTGAACAAAAGGGTGGCTTGATCATCATTAAAGCTATTGTCTCCTGCTTCAGCCTGTACTGTTGGATGCAGCTGTTGACAAGTAGCTACGGTACAGTTGAGGTATGAAAGGGGGAATTGGCAACGTGACGCTAAAGTATTTTTAGTTTTGCAAGAGAAGGAGACAGCAAAGTTTGGCTGATTGGGATGGGGTTTAGAATAGATTTTAACGAGTCAGATAACCTTCTCTTTCGAAGACATCATTAACCGTTCAAAAATATTTACCCTTGCTTGTGTTAATATTATCTGAAGTTAATTAGCAGCAGAGAGGTAGAGCAGTTGTGTAGCCCTCAAATGACTTTACTTGTTCTGGGCACTGCAACCTAATTCTTGATTTTTAGCTGCTGCTGTGACGTTAAACTAGAGCATTTCACTCATGTATCTTTTATCAAAATGATTACACAAAGAGGTATTTCTTCAGAACCGTATTTCCAGTCTACCATTTTCAGATGAAGCTTTCAATACAATACTAAGCCTAGTAAGAATCCTTTTAACTAACCGAAAATCGAATTCTAATTTGATTTTGAGAGTTAATTAGATTGTCTTTCTTCGCACTAAGCATGTTTTGATGTAGCATTAAATTTACGCGTTCCCGGATCAGCATAATTGAATTGCGAGTGTTGACTTTTAGAATTAAAGAAGGAACAAGGGAGTAGAGACATTTTCATGAAATTGTATGCAATAGTGGGGAAATTGACCGTGCTAAGAAATTAATACCACGCGCCCGTGATACAAGCAGTTGGGAATCGGTATGTAAAAATAAAAATACTTGAAAATACGCTATATAATAAATGGTGAGTTGTATCTGAAATGATAATGTTCACCTTTGATACCAGACACATATTTGCCTTTATCCAAAATCATTAAAACTCACTGCTTATTGTCTTGTATAGCATAAGTCGCATTCCATAAGTGAGGTAGCATAGGTTTTTCACCAAATTCAAGAAGAAAGATACGCAAGGCATGTTTATGGCAGGTAGTTGACTTCATAAACCAATCGTCCAGCGACTTTTCGGCGACAAATTCTAACTTTCTTAGAACTTAAAGAAGTCCCTCCTCCGCTTTCTCAAGTACGAGCCATCGCAACATAACGCCCTGATCTGAGGTACTCATCGTATACTTAGGATTTTCAAACTGCTATACTGAAATGTGCTTCGTATATTCAGTTAACTGCAGAGGAAAGAGGAGCAACTAGGTGGATAAACCAACAGAAATGTCTGTCGTGTGGCAGCTACGAGTGAAAACAAAACACAACAAGGAAGGATTTATTGGGCTGGGGTTGACCATCTTGCAAAAATAAATCCTCCTGTCTGGAATTCAAGATTACGACTACTTTTGTTTCCACTTGGCTCTCCTATGCTCCCTCATTCCCCCTATATTTAACTGACTACTAAAATAATAGGAGTACATGTGTTGTTCACAGAATTTTTTTAGCTTTACATTCATACATCTTATACATGTTCAGAAATAAAGCTGTGCATTACCCATTCCTTTCCGTGATATCCTCCTTTTTTTCCTTCCATTTATTTTCATCGAGGATGTACGTAAAAAAGTTTAAATCACATGAGGGGACTCCTATGGGAATTTCATTTACTGTTCCCTTTCCTCTCGTCTCCTTTTTGTGCTAGCACGAGAAAAGTGGCATGAAGGTTTGGCTGGAAAATAGCATGGTTATAATGATACACGAGTGGTGCGGTGGTGACACCTCCATCCTCAAAATTGCCTCCAAATGTCATTGCCTCTCCCCCGTACGCACCCTTCTTGTCAACATGTCCTACCCAAATTGGTATTTCCTTTCCTGCTCAGTATAGGGCGGATATGATAGTGAGCTCTAGGTTCTTTAATACTGAAACGGATTAAGATATCCACTTCTACACGTGAGCAATTTTAGATTGCAAATACACCTAGTAAAATGGGTGTATGCATCAGGAAAATCAAGTCATATAATTTTATTGCATGCATGCTCACCAATAAACTGAATTTCATAAGATGGCATGGCAAGTGAGAAAGGCATGAGCCCCAAGCTTCCTGTCGGGTTTTAAAAAGCCGTAATCTTGAAATATTCACTTTTTCTCTGTTCTCCATTTGCTCTCATTCTCAATATCTTATTACCTGTTTTTACTGCTTCAGTAAGCTCTATATTTTCTTGTGATGACATTTTTTTAGCCATATAACTGACTCAGAAATACATTCACAGTTAACTTTTGCGCAGTTCTTTTGTCTGATTTGAAAATGGGATTGAAATTAAATCAATAACCTTCACACCGTAGGATATACGTTCCGGTACTGGTATTAGAGGCGTTACGTTACGGGTGCTGAGTTCGAAAGTGGAAAGATTAGCTTTGAATTTGATAATCGTTGCACGGTTAATAAGTTCTCTTCTTTCTGCTTCACCTACCATCTCATTCCATGCTAATATACCTATTCACTCCTTTCTCTTCGAGTAGTTCCACAGTAGAAATCACAAAATACAGTAATGCTCCTGCTGCTGACGGTAATTTAGAGGGAATGAATGAATGAGCTTAACTGAGTCGGATCTGACTGTGGGATTATTGTAACACCGTATAATGGCAAATCGTTCCCTTGGACTAGTTATCGAAAGCGAGAGGTTTTACGAAGCAGCAGCGGAGAAAACTACCCTTCTCTTCGTAGATAGGTGTCCCTGTTATCCCATTACACTGATACAGAGTAGCATTCCTTTTCAAGTAAAAATAAAGGAGTCTGGACCATGAGACGAGTTTCAGTCTACCGGCTATAAAACAAGAGTAAACCGGAGTTTCTGAGAAAGTTGTACTGTTTGAGTTGTCTGCGTGCATGAGCACTTCCTCTAATTACGGTTTTTGTTGTGCTGTGTATATACATGATGCCATTGCCTACCGTAGAAACCCCTTTCCAGAGCAGAATACAGCTGCCGGGTGGAATAGAGTCGGTTTCACTTTCACCACCATGCCCTTTTTTACGTAGGCAATTATGAAGATTTTTTTCTCTCAAAAAGTAGTTCCTATTTGAGATTAGCAGGTTCCCTTCTGTGATGGGGAAGCGCTGTAGGGAAATTAAATGTACACTTGATTTACTTGCAGTCCTAGGTAAATAGTATCTGTATCTACCTCAGTCAGCTTAGATTACTTAGAAAGTTGCATGTCACCATCACCCTCCTTCCTATAACCAGTAGTAGTTACATGAATTTTACATGAGGAAATGGGGCATAGTGATAACCTTCAAGATAGAAAGTGATGCTTCATGATGTAAATGCACGAGAAGTGGTTTTCACTTTATAGAATTGCACCGTGGGGTATTATGAGTTTTTCTGTTACTCCAGCACCACACCTGCTTCACTCAAATTATGTACATACCTGGAATAATCCCGCCAATGGTTTTACTATCGGAAAAAAATAAGATAAATGTAGGATAGAGTAAATTAGCTAAGAGAAGTGAGCCATATCGTGATGGATTGTTGTGTGATAAACTAAGCGTTTTCAAAGTATTGTGCGCTTTCCTCCGAGAAAGTATCCGTGTGTAATGGTGTGTCCATGTATGAGTCTTTATTTATTTGTGTTTACTCTTTCTCTTGGAATAAATTAGTCACGGCCAACACCAGCCCATCTGACATCAGTGCAAGCAGAGCAGATCTTGGCGCAGGCATGTGAGAACGAGAGTCAAAATGCGAAAAGAATGAGAATGGGTTTGGAACCTGTTAGCCAGCCGCTGCCAATGCCCTTGGTAAGCTTTTTATATGTATTTTCTATTTTGCTCTCGACTCCTTTCATTTATTTATGTTTGGAGGTTCATGGAGAAGCCTTTCAACAGTCGATTGTTGTGCCATTTTGGCATCATGCATGACTTCACTTTCCATTCTTTTTTATTGTATTGACAGCTCTATTCTATATTAAAAGATAAGTTTGTGAGAGTGTGTGTGTGGCAAAATTGAACTTCCCTGTTAAACTTCGCATATTTGTACTCGAGTATTAGTAGGTCTTCAAAATCTGATTTACTGATTTTCTACTTTTTTTCTTCTACTTCTCTCAAATCCAGGGCGAGACTAGAGGAAGCAAAGAAAATGGGATTCACAGTTCTAATTCAGTTGGAGAGCTAACACCGGAAAAGAGTTGTAAATCGTCTCCATCTGCCCCACCAGCAGCCCATTCACTTTCATCAGCAGCAGCGACAATTGCCGCAGTAGCAGCAAACACAACAGCAGTTAGCTCTTCATCTCCTGGACTCCCTTCCGATGGAATGAACAATCAAAATCTTAATCTCAGTCTTAATGGAGCAGCATCTTCTGTCACATCATCCAACGTGGATGGTATTCTGGGCCAACATCCGTCCGCCGTCAATTCTGCCTGCAAGTCGTTGGAAAGGAGTCCATTGGTTGACTACAGGTTGCTAATTACACCTTTTTCAATTTTTATTGAGATCCATTTGAGCCTGAGAATATGTGTGTGACTATAAAAGCTAACAATGTTCATGGCTTCTGACAATTCTTTTTCTTTTCCTTTTATCTAGTCGAACATTGAACGGAAATGGGGTTCCGAACATGTCAATGTACCGACCCAACTTTGGCCAACCATTTCCACGATCGACACCTTTTCCATCTCTATTTCCACCAGCATCGGCGGCAGCCGTGGCTGCGGCAGCTGCTTCTGCAGCCGTCGGGGGAGCTGCAAGCTTTCCTCATAATGTGTCTCCGTTGCCCGTTACAAACGGTAATTTTACACCACATTCCATTTTATGTGATGGTCTCGTAAAATTCTTGCTGCTTGCATGCTATGGCTATAAACCACAAGAATACGTTCTCCAACTTTTGCATGGCATTTGCTTTCTTTTACTCGAGCTTGTGTTTCAATGCTCCCACCTCTCCATTTCGTATAAATGGGGAAATATGATTCGAACACTAAAGATAGTAGAAAACTCTTTTCACAATTATTGCTAGCATATTTTCATCCATTCCGGATACGTAAGTACCCAAAGCACGCTTTTATCCCAGCTCTGTCGAATATAAGCTGATAACAATAATTTTCTTCTTTGGCGGATTTATACAAAAAATAAAAATTTTCACTTTCCCTTAACAAAAAACCCAACCTGCACAGCATTTCCTCTTTCCCGTTTTTACTCAGATGCTTGTTATTTTACGAAAAGGCAACCGTACGTACGTACACGTACTAACTATTTTCTTGGTTTGTAGTCATTTAGCTTACGACTTGAACAAATGTTTTTTTTGTCGAGTATAAGAAATAGTTGGAAAGGGTGCATCGACTCAATATATAAATACAGTCTTTACGAGTTATATTATAACGTTCACATATGTGGGATGAGAGAAGTGCACTCTATATATGGCCAAACAACAACACAAGTTGTGTATTCGTTTCACTGGAAAAGAAACTTGAGCGAGAGGGATAAAATGTTGGGGGACAGGAGCACCAGCTCCTATTTTATCTACAGAGCTGAGGGAAAAAATGTCTGCTGCCAATATAAATATATGGCTGGGGGTCTTCCTTCATTTCTTGTGGAATACAAACTTTCCTCGTTTTCCCTCTATATCCTGATAAAAGATCCTGAATTTTCGCCAGCTGGAAGGATATTAAGAGCTCACAAGAACCAAGACGCACTCATATATAGTGAGAGAATGTAAGATATAAAGATACAAGAAAAAATCCCATTGAATAGATGGGTGGTTGCTGAGCACAGTTTGTAACTCGCTACTCTAACACATCAAGTGATATAGTTTTTTCCCTCTTTTTCTCCGTCTCACTCAGCCTGTTTTTCATCCCTCTGAAAGAAAAAAAATCATTTTAAGAGTGGCACATATTAACGAATGTATATAAAGCATATAACATTTACAACATTTATAAAAACCTCCCATCCTTTTCGTGATTTCTCTCGCAACAAGCCAAAAAAAATCCAACATTTCGTTAGCAAAGTGTTGCCTCCTTTTCTCTTTTCTCATGCTTTTTTGTCTCTGTTTTTGTTTCCCTTCTTTGTATTTATAACCAGCTGTGTAATAATGTGATGAAGAGGATGAAGAAACTATAGGAAAATAACGAAAGAAGACGTATAAAAGTTGAGAGAGGGGAACACACTCTGCCTGCCTCTGTGGTTCGTGTTCATGTTTAGAGCAGTTCCATGTACAAGTAGCTTGAAGAATCGTTTCCTCTTTCGAAGGGTAAAGCATCCACAAGGCTTCGAAACGTATGCAACTTCTGTATAGGTTTCTCAAATATGTTATAACTAATAGAAAGAACAGGGGTAAATTCTTTATATAGCAGTGCATATACTTTTAAAGAAACCACGAACAACTGATAATATCATCACACCACCAGGTGAAATGATTTTAGCTCTTGCGTTTTCTCTCACATTTTCGCTGATGAAATTTGTAGGTAAAAAGAAGGCGTTCGAGTTTCGGGTAGTATGGCTATTCATGTTTGTAAGTGCACTGTATTGTGATAAGGCGACAAATACATCTAAAGGATTTGTTTAGCGGTTTCGGTAGGTGTGGGAAAAACGGGGAAATTTTTCAAAGGACAGGGAAACATAAAATGGAGAAAAAATGTCGAACCAAAATAAAGAAGGCAATAGCTAAATTGATATGTAGTGCTAGAGGAGGTCGAAACCGTGGTGGGATTACTAGTGTAAAAATGTAAATAGTTGGTCTCTACTAAGGATTATTTGTAGAAAGCATTGAAAAACCGAATGTGAGCCACCACCCCTCTCTTTATAGAACCTGCAACTCATGGGATTTTATAGAGTACCTTCCATTTTATTGTACCTCTTGGAGAAAATCTTTCACTGCCATTTTATACAAGGAGTCGTAATGACTGAAGTAAGTAAGGTCATTATTCTGTGGCAAACAACTGTTATACAGCATTCCTTAGCCAGTGGTAGTGGTATGGTTTGGTAAGGGGTTTATGTACGGCTTACCTCATCGGAGAGGTTATTTACTTGCCATTTGAATGGAAGCGATTGCCCTGTCTTGAAAATTTGTCCCGTGGGAAAAATTTCCACCCGTCCAAATGGTATACATACATCTCTTCTGTGTAGGTTTTGTAATAGGGACAAGGGAGAGAAAAAAGTTTTCGGGGTGCACAACAAGTTTAACGAGTTGCACTTTGGGGTAATGCATGACATCAGGATATTGTCGTGGTGTGATACTTTCACACTTTAATTTCAAGTGAGTATCGTGTAGACGTAGATACTGATTTGAAAATGGAAGTCACGTAATATCTGACGACATATTTTGCATTAGAGGAAACGTTGTGAATGGCATGGAATGCTATATAATTCTAAAATACAAGATGGGTGTGCATTTTGAAAAATGATGTATGGATGTGTATTATTGCGAAATTTCTGCTGTCAAAAAATAAGAATGTTATCTCGCTTCGCCCCTCAAAAGTATAACCCTGTTTACTCATTCTCATTTGTAATTGCATCCTTGTGTTGGGGGGATCGAAAGTACTGGAAATAAAAAGTGGAAGCTTTAATGAAAATTATGATCATATGATGAATAAGAGGATATTCTTATGTTACTTTCCATCTAGGTATACATTATGTTACATTATAACAACTTTACCCATTTTTTTGTGTCGTAGACGAATCTCGCCATTATTACTTCGACCCCCTCGTCTACATCTATACGTTTCACAAGTTTATGGCAAAGTGACTATTGAAAATGATATAATGGCGACAATAAGAGTGAAGATATCCTAATAATCTGCCTCGTAATCCAAAAAATGTGGAGGACCTCCTTCTTCTCTATTCTCACTCTTATTATTATGTCTATTACCGCATTATTACTATGCTGTGACACATCACATGGTCCGTTTCTCCTTTTCTTTAGACTCTTACTAGTACACACACGACTTTATACTCTTTCTATATCCATTTACTTTTCCTTCTTCCCCGAGATCTTGATAATATCCTCATAAATATCTTCCTGAAAGCATGCATTGCTCTGAGAGTAAGGGAGAAAAATTTATATATACACTGTTGCTTTATCCTGCACACATTTATTCATTTTCTGCTTGCACCACTAGCTCTGTCATCATCAACATTGAAAAACAGGAGCATAACTCCATGTAGTCTGTTGCTGGTGTGGTGTCTGGAGAGATGAAGTGGAAAGCTAGAAACATATCAAATTTATTTATTATCCCGCATTACAGTTCATATTATGGCAACAGAACTAGCGTGGGATCATGATCATTATGTAGTTGAAGAGGTTCTCAGTAAAAACGTGTTCTCTGGTATATGTATGGGAAAATGATGAAAGTCTTTTTCATGAGTAGTGACAATAAAATGCATCACTCAGTTTTATATGGTTTTTCCCTGTTTGTTTCTGAATTATGGATTTTTTTTGTCCTTTATACATAGACGGAAATATATTTATCCAGTTTTTTCTCTCTGAAATTCCCGTCACCTTCCACTTGAATGAATGACTGTTTATTGTTTGACAAATTTAATAGTGTGGAAACGTCTAGTCCCATTTTTGTAGTTTTATCCCTCCCTATTGCAACTCTCTTTTACTTTTCAACTTTCTTTGCTTTATTTGCTAAGCCAAGTTCCTCTCGCAGATGCTTTTTTGATGATGATTTTGATAGTCGACTGAGTTGTGTAAACATTATCATCATCCCTTTATTTTGTTTCTTCTTCAAACAGGAGAAGCTGGTCCGACCGACTTGAGCATGAAGGCAAAGCCGTTGCTAGCACACAAGCTAAATGCCACCGAGTTGGCTACTGTTCGCCAACTGATAACTGGTTACAGAGAGTCTGCAGCATTCCTTCTGAGATCTGCCGACGAACTGGAACAACTTCTGATTCAGCAGCAGTAGGTAGATGATTTGCCCGTGTAGTACTCATTGAAAAGTTTGAGAGAGGGATTTTCTCTGCTCATTTGCCGGTATTTCATGGAATGAAAATTTTGACGCAATCTCCCGTCTACTAGCTAGCCAGGAGGCTGAGCATGGAGGGAAGAGGGAAAAGCTACTTTCTCTTCACAACATTGCATCTTTCATTCAAGTCATCGTTTTTTCCTTCATTCATTCATTTTTGTCCTTTGTAGTACTTATATGGGGTCGTACCATTTATCTATATGTATATTATGCATGTAATGCATTAGATTATCTACTCACCAAAGGATATATAACTATGTATATTTGTATTATATTTAAACCTGTCGTAAATTAGGAGATGTAATATGATTGATATTTTTAATTTTAATATTGTCTCATGTACAAGTACGCATTCTTTGCGCTATCATGGATGAACATCATTGAATTATAATTCGCATAGTGAAAGATGTTTTGTACCTAAACCTCATGTAACCAACCCTGCTATCAAATATATGACTGTGTATAGGCTAATCTGTAAATTCTTTTCATCCATATATAAGTTCATCCATCCTTTTTGTAAGCGAAAGTAAAATATTAGAAGGGGTACTTTAGAATATATGGAAGGTAAAAGCTAGTTCCTTCGTTCCTTATCGCATATCTAGTTCAGATTTAGTAGATGGTAAATGTGTATGAAAATTTTATGTGTAATGGAAATATATTTTAACGTTTCGTTGTGCGACAGTGAAATTTGTCGAGTTGGTTATATTACTCGTAACAATGCCAGTCGAGAGATAAATTAAAAATTACTGTAATTTCGATATTAGTAATACTGGGGCTGTAAAGTTCGCTAGTAGTTCGGCGGGCTTAACGACTTCCATTTATATTATAGGAATATGGCAGTTTTCAATGTCACATTAGATTGTACTTTTGATGTGTGTAAAATAACTGCTTGACATGCATAGAATATTGAATTAAATGTAATTGCGTTTTTCGCTAATTGCAGATATTAGCAGGTATGCAACTAATAGTATAAGTGTATGCTGAGGATTCTGAAACACGATTTTTGTACAGTCGTTTAAGGGAACAGCAAGTTGACCAAAGATTTGGGGATATATAATATAGAGATCGCAAAATACTGATCAATGTTGATCAGCAAATGGCGTGAAAATGTTTGTTGAAAAGTGCTAAATGTTATGGTGTTCATTTTACAGTCTGTTGAAATTACGCAAATGTTCTGTATATGATAGTTGTCAGTTGAACTCGTAAAGTAACTGTACTATTCTGTCTGTACTATATATACTTACAATTAGTCAAGGTATCTATCTAAACGTTTAGTATAGACTATAGTTTTAGAACAGGCTAGTAGTAAAATTTAAGAAAAAGTCGATGCACCATTGACTACATTTTTCCCATTTGAGCATATTTGATTGTTTAATGTCTGTCTGGTAAATGATAAGGGTCCGAATTATTAACTACAGCCATTCGTCTAATCTCTCTGTGTATTGACTTCATTGAAAATAAAAACAATTTCCAGATCTCACGTATTTTCATGATCCATTCAGAGGTTAAAACGTCCTGGGGAACATTTTAACGAAATGCACTTATATATTTCATTGGAGAAACTGATATAACATAAAATAGATACACTCAGATTAACTTTGTAATGTATATCTATTATTATAATATCAATCGTAGCCATTTTCATCTTTTACGCTTAATTCCTCGGTAAACTCATGTTTCACTGCGTCCAGAGTAGATGCAAATTATCAGATTGTGGCAAGTTGACTTTAATTATGATGATGGCATTAGTAGTTTCGTTACGTAAATCAAGTTCATACGTATCCGTATCCGTGGCTGTTTTTTGGTCTGTATATCTACTAAATGTAAACTACCTATTCTGCATCTACGGCAGTTATGAAATATAGTGGATTTACTAATGATTCACTGTTCATTTCAGTACAGATTTTATTTAATTTCAAAAGCAAAATTATATCAGATTTTAAACCACTATCAAGGAAATATTATCGTAGTTTGTAGGTTTTTGTACATATGGGAGTAAAATATTGACAATAGCTTATCAGACTTCAAAACGTGTATTTGTGGTACAGAAAAAACGCTCTTAGGTAATATCCTATTGTATAAATCTTTCTTTAATTATGTTCCGCAGTATATTTGCCGCAGTCAGCAGTATCTAAAACATATGTGTTAGGTTAGAAAAAATTTCGTAAACTTCTAAAATTATCCATAAGTTTTCTGTATGCGTTAAAAAACCATTATGGATGTATGCAATGTAGAGAAGCACATTCAACATTACGTATTTTACATCTTTATTCAATGCTACGAGTATTTTTCTGACTGAGTAAACCAGTATGTACTGTCAAACAACCAAACGATATCGATTGTTCAATTAAATTCTATACTGCTAAGTTTTAGAGGTAGAAATTGGAAAAGGATTACTTTTCGTAAGTTAAGATTACACGCATGAAAAGCAATCGCGATCGATATACATATTTGAAGCTTGTAGAACATAAATGTTATAAAGTTAGAGTTGCTAAAAGTGAAATATGGATACTTACCTGCACTATACATATATCTGTAAAATGCCTAATTGTAGTCATGAATTGTGCAAATTATGCAGTTGCAAAAATAAATTCACCAAAGATTACGCGCATACAAATAAAACTTGTGTAGTTCATTTAGTTTCAAACGATATCTTGAATCGGGCTTTCTCATCTCTCAAAATCCCTCCAACTTTGGAACCCACTGTCTTATGTACAGATGACGACAAGCGACCAGATAAAGTGGCAGATTTTAGGGGAGACTTTCACGGACGCATTTACACATAAAGACAGTTGCGACCAAAACTTTCGTCATTAATTTCCATTCTACCAAAAAAAACAGCATCACAAACGATTTCCTAGTCATCGTAACCAATGCACGCCAAAAAAAATCGAAGCAATTTTTGGCCATGGATACTTCACAACTGAATTTTATATCTTCTGTGAATACCGAATTTCGGACAATTTACAGATTTTGAATATATTTTTAGTATCAGTGCTTTTATATTTTTGTAGCAATCCTACCTATAACCACTTCCGCCCGCAGAGTGCAACTTTTTTACTTTTGTTGCAATAAGTCTACAGGATGTCTAAAAGTGATGATGAACCTGATATCGACGATGAAACAGGAGTTCCTACAAAGTCCGAAAGCCATCCCATTTGGTTAAACGAGGATGACATTGTTATCCCAAAACAACCATCGTTGCAAATTCTGCCCATATGCCCTCCACCTCCACCTGAGAATGGTAACAGAGCAAAACGAAACTCAAGCCAGGAAAGGGGACCTCCTAGTAAAAAGAAGATTTCAGACGCAGTAATATCGACATGTATTCCAGCGAAAGCCCCTCGAGACGTCAATGAGTACAGAGTGATTAGACTCCACAATGGACTCCGAGCAGTTCTCATTAAAGAAGATGAGAACCAGGCGGCACTTCCAGTATTTCACCATACTCGCCGAATGCCTGGTAATTTAAATATTCATAAAGATCTACAACACTCGTTTGAACACTTGTTCATTAATTATTTTTTATGCAAAAGTACATGGACTAAGGCAGTTCCAATTTCGTGATCCTCATCCATATTTCAAAAGTCACGAGCAGCATCTGGACATGTCTAGTTTGTACAGCAGACAAAGCTTCAAACCATCTCAAGATAAGCGATCCTTCCAATGCAGAATTAAAAGGTCACTGAATCCTCAAATAGCATGCAAGTATGCTTCGGTAAGTTTATGCGTGAATGTTGGGTATTTTCATGACCCTCAAGATTTACAAGGTTTGGCACATTTTGTGGAGCACGTTGTTCACTACGGTTCAAAGAAGTATCCAGAGGAAGAAGCTTTTGGCCGAATTACTACCGTAAATATTTTCTGTAAATTATCTGGATATTTAAAATACGTTTTTTAAACTTCATTTTTAAAATTAGGATTTCGGACTCTACGCCAATGCTTTCACAGAAGAAAATACAACAACGTATTTTTATAATATAAGGGAAAAGTTGTTGCCAACAAGCTTAGACATGTTCGCCAACATGTTACTGGAGCCAGCATTCAATGAGGATGTCATTCGGCGTGAATTGGAGAGCATCGACAATGGTACGTATGATTATGATTGGTAACATGGCATAGAACGCTGTATAATGATTGTCATTTCTGCTCCAAATCTCGTAGAATTTATCCTACGAAGCCACGATTTCTGTAATCACTGTTTACTCCATCAATCTCTTGCTAAGGAGGGTCACCCTTTCCGTAATTTTGGATGGGGAGATAAAAGCACTTTAAACAAATCCTCTTCAAGCATCCAAGCAGGAATGCAAAAATTCCATTCCAAGTTTTACACGCCAAATGCTATGACCCTCAGCATATCTACCGTACATTTATAATATTTACTTCACAGTTTAAATAGTTGACTACGCTAAAGCTTAACGCATATTTTTTTATAAATACAGAGCACTTCATCGCTAGATGAAATAGAAACCCTTGTACGACAGTGTTTTGGAAGTTATGCCAATAGCAGTGAGCATTCAATTAGGAAAACAATTAATCCTGACCCTACTCTAATGGAACCCTTCAAGGGCGCATCCAATTCGATGTATTGGATGCAAGGCTGTGGAAACAAAGCTGGAGTAAGGTGTATTGTTATTACCAATACATTTTGACCTATTTTTGACTGCTCGATGGTGTAACTGAAGTTATATTTTCCAGTTATTCCTACGATGGATATTGCCCCCAGCAGTGTGGCAAGACACCACAAATAAGTCGCTGGCATTGATACTTGATTTTCTTGGAGATGAAACGGAAGGAAGCTTGTCGCAATATTTAAAAAACGAGTTAGTCGCTTTAAAATGTACTTTTATGAATTTATAAAATGCATAAATTCGCAGTAAAGTTCAATAATATATTCTTATTATATTAGGGGGCTGATCCTCTCACTGGAAGTTGACTCCTGTCCATGCGATCATCACTGGAGTGATTATAATACATTTGTCGATTTGAGAATGGTTTTAACGAAGAAAGGATTATCGAATTCTTTGTCAGTGCTATCTGCTTGCCAGGCTTACTCAGCTATGCTCGGAGCATTACCAGCGGAAAAGTTGAAAATGATCTTTAATACAATAAAAGATCGAGAAACAAGAAACTTCAACTTTTCTGGACCAGGTTCATCTCTAGCGTTGGCGTTTATGGCATCCAGAAATCTTCAAAGACATGAGGCTGACGATGTTTTAATTATTGATTCCTGGGAAAAGGCTGAATTCAGTTACGATAAAATTTCATCCGCCCTTAAAATGCTGGATCACAAAAATTTGGTGGCTATTCAGATATTAGCATCTGACCAGAAACTCCCTGCTTCAGCGCCTTTTCAGACTGAAAGATTTTCTGGGGTGAAGTATTTTAAAGACCCGAAAAGTCTTCCTAGTTTTGACTCGAATACCACCCAGTATTTCATTCATACTAACAATGTGTTGTCTGGTGGTCCTATCAACCCACTGAACGTGGAAGATCATGGAGCAATCAATGCGGAATATGTAGACTGTAAGTATTTCTGTATCTGTATTTCTAACACAATTCTTCTCACATAAACTTTATAAGTGTGTGCTTTATAATTTTTATAAATAGTGATCACGTACGACTGCTCAGCGACTAAAGTCACCGGCACACATTATGGTCATTCACCTGATACCGTTTACAAATGCGAAGTTCACATCAATTTGATTTCGAGCTTTTACAATATAACTGCTCGAGCGTAAGTCAGCAGACATATGTCTACCATCCAAAAATTTGTATTGCGATGCAACTAACTTTAATTAAACTTACATTAATGTTAATTTTTAGACACACGCTGACCAAGTTGTGGATCCATACTTTAGTGTATAACTTACAGCCTCTCAACACTCACGCTGAAAGACTGGGATTTTTTATTTCCATTGCTGCAGGCAGAGATACGATGTCAGTGAAAATTCTGGGATACCCTGACAGGATAGTTGAGGTAGTTCAAGCTGTACTCGATAAATGGCTTGTTCATTCACCCATTCCAGAAAACTGCTTCAATTTAGCAAAACTTGCTGAGATGCAAACAACTGATGTCATCGAATGTGGAATCGTAGATGCTTCCCGGATAACAGGGTATGACACTGTCCATCTTCCAGTAAATGAATTATACTTTCTTCAACTGATTTCATTAATTTTAGGAGCATAATTGACTATATTGATGATGTTGATGCCGAATTCTGCGGAGACACGTCTAGTATTCTCGTGAATACAACGTACTACGATTTGGTGGAATTCATACAAGAGTGCAAAAATTGTGCTTATGCATCGGTTGAGGGGATAGGAAATATTCCCATGTCTTCATTGGCAGCAATAACGCAAATCGTGAATAAACTGGATATTTCACCTACTATTCACAATCCCCTTCTGGATTATGTCAGTTAATTGAGAATGAGTGTGCATTGATTTATAGCACATATATGAATGAACTTAATTAAACATGAAATATTTAATACTTCAGCCTTCGTCAGCCCATCCTCGAGCGTTACCACCTGGCGAAAAATGCATTCGAGTAAAAGCGGAATGCACTAGTAGTCGTTGCACAATGATTACGAACCTTTACCAATTCGGAAGTTATGAACCTTTGGCTCATTACATGCTAACGGTGATCGAGGTAATTTTTTGAATTTTTTTGGAAACTTATGATGCATTCTCAATATTATTATGCATTTTTTCCAATTTTATTTTATTAGGCATTTATGTGTAGTAAATCCTTTCATCAACTCCGACTCAAAGAACAACTCGGTTATTACGTCGCGACTTCTTTGTCTTCTCCTGGCTTTCCTATATCGCTTGGTATTCGCATTACAGCGAGTGCTTCAAAACACACGTACTTTTTACAATTACAACAATCAACAACCTTTCCTTACAACAATGGATTTTATACATTTTAGGATTAATTTTCCTTTTTTTCCAGACCCTGTGAGCTGGATAGAAAGATGGACCTCTTTATGCGGAATTTCCATAAATATTTCACCGAAATACCGGATTCTGATTATTTAGAAATGAGACATCAGGTTAGTGAATTTGAGCCTGCTTAAGATACCTCATATTTGTCACATCATCATGCTGTAGTTTATCTTCATTTTTATTCAGCTTGGGATTCCGTCAGCTTTGACGAAGAACATGATCAAAGATAATATGCTCTCAAAATTAAGGCCAAAAATTGATTTTAGAACAGGAGGTATGTGTCCTTGGAAAGCAAAGGGGATAAGCAAAATGTCGGTCCAGGTATACAAACTAGAGATTTGAATAATTATTTCAAATCTTTCAAAGTTCCTTTGACAGTATACAAATTTTCTGTCTTTCGTAGGTATTAGGCCTGAATAGTAAGGAATGTGGTTGTCCGCGTTGCAATAAAATTGACGAATGGGTTTTAGTCAGAGGAAATATTAAGTTGGCTAAAGTACAGAATACTCCGAGTAACACTGCTAACGCAAGTGGCACCTATTTTGTGCATGACTTGCATGCATTCAAAAACACAACATGATCCTTTTCCAGTAATACAAATAAATTCAACTGAATCTGATCTTGCAATGTTTTGCATATAATTTTCGCTGTGCACTTATATCTACGCATTTTTTCACGGAAATCCTTCATCATCTACATAAACATATACTGCTTGAACTTTTAAATTTCCTTAAAAATACATACCATCCTCAAGTTAATCAAGTCATGGCCTTACAACGTAAGTTCCACTTACTAGAAGATCCCACGTTGTAAGTTTTAACAATGGAGCATTAAATCCAATTTCAAGCTCATGTACTCGCCACATTCTTTCGTACACTAGCATTATGGATTTTTTGCTCTGAAAACAATTTCCCTCTTTTTATTGACTTGGCTGTTATTGTGCATGTAACTACCCACATGTAGAACGTATTTTATGATGTAAAAGTTGTAAAACGTGAGTGTTTTAGCGGCACTGCACTTTTCTTCTTTTTCCGATTGCATTGTATAATGACATGCGTAATATAAAGCTTATATTACACATTACTTACTCCACTTGTTGCGATATGCATGTATAAATGTATATTTTTTGTTATAGGATCCCCTGGAGGGTTCTCATCCTGCCATTCCCGTTTTCCATTTGATTAGCACTTGCTAACTGTGACTTGTGAAAAAAGTCCACTCTTATCCCATGGATTTCTTTCGTTTGTTTTTTTCCCGACTGAGAGAGATGAACCTTTGGACGTCATTATCATCGCTCAATTCTTTATTGCTCCACCTGTAACATATTCATTTCCGTAGTTTTGTTACATCATCATAGGATTGAATGTGTGTGTGTGTGTAATTCAGTCTAAGATACAAAAATGCCGATCCAATGCCATAAAAATGCTTGAACATATACACTGTGAACTTACCGAACCATATGCATTTTTTGCTCCGTGATGTAAAGTCTTTTCGGAAGACGAGAAACATCTCTAGGCTGAACATACAATGATTCTCATACAAGGAGAAAGACACGAAAATCTCATGCTAACTACGAGGCGGTCTCGCACAAGAAAAAATTGACATTTTTTTCGTTTTCTGGTTCCATTGAACTTTTGTCTTGCTCAACTCATTAAAAACCTGATTTCTATTGTGCCCGTACTGTCTTTCAATCTCTCTCGTTCTCCTTTGCATATATATATAACGTTTCGCATGTCTCCTTCTATCGACTTGCCAGATACTGGCTCGAGTAATGATCGTAGATAATGAAATCGAAAGGGAATGAAGTAAAACGGGAAATTACAGTTACTGCTAAATTGCATTGGTCAGGTACTCATCTAAAACATAATACATGTGAAGAGAAGAAAAAAAACTTGTAGAAAAGTTTGGTGAAAGAGTTACGACCATAGACATATGAAAAAGTATGTGACAAACCAATCATGCATTCATAAATATTCACATTAGCTCATTCATGAGCTTGCTCTTGTAGACGTAAATGGATTACCTATTGGCATGTTATGCAATAATTTAGGAGAAGGAAAAGTCTTTGAACTTTCTGGAGGGTCCTCTTATTATTATATTTTGAGATGAAGCTTGTCATCCTCGAAAACTTTTTTCTCACGATTCCATCCTTTCTTTTGTAGGTATTTCTTTTTAGTGAATGTTTGACTTACTGGTTTTTTCTTGTAAAACACGAGGCTGATGTAAATAACAAAATCTTTTGACTAATAACTGGCTTCATCATGGCTTTTAATTTTCCTAATGAGAATAAAATTGTATTAACATGCTTGAATATCACGTTTGCCTCTCTTCGCATTTTCACTCTTTTTCAAACGGATAATGAAACTACAACCAACTGATTGTTAATGAGATAATGACTCATGATCCTCTCTGTTTACTGTTGTTTATATTTGTTTTAAATATCTATGATAATTATACTGAGCTAAAAAATCCGCTACATGACTACTAATTTGCACTCGGTTTATAAACGCTAATCTCACACTAATCTAATATTTTTCCGTGTTTCCGTAACTTTTAGAAGGCTGTACACTAGTTTCTGGCTTTCTGCAGGTGTGCAATTTATTGAGTGGCTATGCTTGTTTTAAGAAAAAAACTGAAAGTTATTTCGAGATTATCATTGTTTTTGTAGTAAACATTGTAGGATTTATTATTAAACCAAAGAACTAGATATCATTGACCTAAAAAACCAGAGAACTATATCAAGGCAGCGTATCTTCTAAGCACATCAGACAGCAATATTATGCGTATAGTGATACGCATGTAGGGAATTTAATCCTTGTTTTTGTTATTACATAGGTTTGGCTAGTGTCATAAATTACTAAATATTCTCATCAGACACTTGCGCACCATGGGGAGTGCAAAATGCAGTCAAAAAGGACATCCTACTTATAATCTTTTAAGCCAACACGGCTGCACACATAAAATACAAGTGTTCTTCTGTTTTAGTGTAGCACTAATTCTAATTATGTGTGTTTTAAGTTTTGACCTGACACAAACTCAAGATTTTCATTAACGTTAACTTACCTACCTATCCTAGGATGGTTATGACTATGACTATTATAATTAAATAAGGATTGCATTCAAGTACGATCTTTAAAATGTTATCACACGCGTTGGTCATTTTGCCAAGAAATGGTTTTCTCTTTCAGCATGGTCATCGACGGTAGCATCAACGTCATAAATGTTTAACCTGTTCAGCTGTCCGCCCTGTGCACTTGAACCAATCTTCATTTAATTGTGAGTCATGCTTTTTTTCTTATTACATATATGTATATGGTAGTCAATGAATTTAAGAATCACGTAACGACGTATGTACCCGAGCATAACATTTATTTCTTCAAAATAGAAATTCATGATATATTCGAAAAACGTCTGTCATCGCTGTCAAAGGGTTGAAAGGCAATTTCTCAGAAATTTGTATGCGCTCACAAGATGAAAATGGAGTATTTTAAGTAATCTATTATGTGCAGTCATCTTACAAAATATTAAGCTAATGAAAAGGAAATACTTAAAGCTTCAAGTGTGGCTCCAACAACTCTACCAACTTTACAAGGGAAACACCCTTGTGTCCTTTGCAAAGTAATGTATAAGAGACATATTTTGCATATTATGAATTAAAGTAATAAGTTATCATGCTTGTTTCATTCAATCAAGTAAAAATATGAGCCCACTTGATTTTTCAATTTCCTGCTTGATTTTAATTAAAAGTGAAGTTACAATAATTATCAACGATTATCCACTTGGCGGCGACCAAAGAGCTTCTCAGATACGTGGTCTGAATTGGAATACATGTATTTGTGCATGTTATCTGCTCCACTTTTACATTTTGGAATGTGATGATAATGATAATCCACACATTCTATTTTTATCACAAAAACGACGTCGTTTTAGTGTATATTTATATGTTTCTTTGAGAAATTTAATGCGCATGAGACAACACATATGTGATATGGATTAGTAACTACCAAATGAATTTCCCTATCTGATTGTAAATTACATGCAGTTCTGCGGCAACTCGTATATATGAGCTCATTAAATCAAATTTTTATTCTAGTACCAAATAAAGCAGTACAAGCTCGTGACTGCTAACTGCATTTTTATCCTTTTCTTCATCCTAATGGAATTATCATATTCATCCATTCTAACGTTCCTACACCAAGAATAGCTCTTATACACTTCACTTACCATTGTGTATGCATGAATTGATCCTTCACCTCGACTTTATTTGATTCCTTCTCCCCTTGAAACATAATCCGTTTGAATATTTTCCTCGTCGATGTAAATGAAGCTTTGTTTTGTTTATTTGGCTTGTAGAAGGCTTGCTCCATGTCATTATCCCGTGGGTGATTGACTGACATGTTGACTTTTTCGGACGCTTCAAAAGGAACGTTTTGGCTGGGAAGCTAGTAAGCAGCGCATCTTGACGATACGAGATAATATGCGTGTAAACCACTTTGATTCATTCATAAAGTCAACTTTCAGCCCTGTTCAAACATTTGATGCTCAAGATCACCTTGTCATTTTAACTAGCCAAGATGATCTGTCAACAATCATATCCAAATTATGAGTGTTAGGATGATCAACTTTTGCCAAACCAAAATCTTTTAAACACTACTAGGTGTAGCTGTGTGTGTGTCATCGTAACCTTTGCAGATATTATCATTTCCCTGCCCACATTGTTGCTAAAAGGGATTCACGCTTTTGCCACGCTATGGTCACTATTTATTTTTGAATAAGCAGGAATTCCGAGTACAATTTATCATTCATTTACCCCTTCACATCCTTGACTTAAAACATTAAACACCTAAAACGTGATACAGAATTTAAGCGTGTAAATGAGGCTCATTTGGAGCAGTTACAGTGTGAGACTATTACTATTATTATCATTTTCTTGTACTTTCTGCAAATGAAAAGATAATGATCAGCTGAGGATGATATAAAGGGTTATATGTCAAAACTGTGTAAATGAAAATTCTGCCACTCCTCTAGTATCTAACAGATTAAGGCTCTATAAAAAAAATAAACGTTCTTATGGCTATTGCAGGTGCAGCTTTTAGTGCAACGCTGTATGAGAGAGTGGCATTCGGGTAGAGAGATTTGTGCACCCACACAAGTAGCAATTAAAATTTCATGTACATATCATAAATGAAGTTCACCAAATGACAAATGCAATTTACATCCTTCATTAAACCTTACCTGCACACTGTTATCAAAAAGTCATCAAGTTTCATTAACGCATTTTACAATGTTTCGTTCACACATTTAAGGTTGCGAAAATGAAAACAGTTTTGCATCAAATTGACCTTAGTCATTCTTAATTTTCACGCAGATTTTTACCTCGCTTTTATTGCCGTCAACATGCATTTTCTTCATTAGTAGGGTCATGGTGAGAGTCAATTATTTGTTGAGTTTAAATAGCTATAGCAGTTGTAAAATATATATATATATATATAAGGATATATAGTATTGGATCTATATGGCTCATTTTCTGCGAGTTTATCTGGACGGAAAGAAACTCATAAAAAAAACTTTCATTTTTTATAAGTATTTTTAGCAATCCTTCCAATGTACAATGGTCACTTTCTGTGAGCATGATTGCTGAAGAATGTAAATGCATTTTGATGTTTGTATTATATCCGAATATAACATTTAATGATTTCGCGGTAATGCTCTCACAACTGTTTATAGGTATGAACGTACCTATAATGGCAGTTTGCTGTAGGTATGTAAATAAAATAAAACACTTGGCGATCCATAGCTTTCAACAAGAAACATCAATTCTTTTTATGGAATTCAAAAGTTGCTAGAAAAAGTTTTTATCAAAGTTTTTATTAGTTGCCAAATCCTGTTTATTCTCTATTTTTGCTAACTTTATCAGTAGGTACGTGCAAATGTGCTTATTGCTCATCATAATAGCAAATCTTCAGAGAAAAATATTGCTCATAGAAAATGCCGTGATTTTTTAGCCAAATACACACATTGATTACTACGACTATTTTTATTGATCAACATTGGCAGCCTGCGTCATATAGTTCAATCAAAGCAACTGCGTAACGCTTTTACTACTTTCTTAAGTTAAATAATTGCTCAATAAATAAGTTTTCGATGGAACTAATTTGTAATCTCTGAAATTTCAGCCGTACATCCGTACTTCACATTTTAAGCCGTACAATCACGAACTTAACGCTTTCCATTTCTTTCATATATACGTATTTGAGTAAACATCTTACATCGAAAAAGTAGAATACTCTGTCCGTGTAACATGTCTCCTGTCGAACTCTGAGTCTTCATCTTCATGTTGAACTACTTATACTTTAATCAACAAAACATGATTTTCATAAAGTCAAACTAGAAATAAATGTGTACGGATAGTCCGCTCTAATTGCTTTCCCGCGATGCCCTGTTTTTCCGGTCAAACGCTTTCATGTTTAAACTCATTCATGTGAAAAGCAACTCCATAGTTGTAAAAATTGACAACATCGACTCGAAGCGTAAGAGCTTTCCTATTTATATATATTGGTTTTCATTGTATGAAAATTATATAAACTTTTGTCGACCTACATAATATACGAATGATGAGATCGTTTCTCTTCATCAATGAAAAGTTGCTTTGTGAGCTGTCAGGATAGTCTTGTTGTTGTTGAATTCTCTAGTTAGTAAAATATAACTAATCTAGATTTGAACAATGTATTCAGCATTCTACGAACCTATGTTTGAACTCTTGCTTGTTTGGACATTATACAAAAAACGTCATATTGGCAAGTACTGGACTACCTGAAATGTGTATTCATTAATTTGTAAAACTTTACTTAAAAATTTCAACCCTAATAGATGCGCAAAGATTTATTATCTAACCAATTTTGCAAGCATCTACTTTGCTGATTGGCATTTGGCATGTATGTTCATAACTGCGTACTTCCTTCGAGTTTGTTTTCGTGCCCTTTGCCCTACTATTGTAAAACAAATGAGTGCGTTTCTAAACACAATAAAACGACGGTTGCGCTTATCTAGAATAAATTTCCTTCAAAATTGTTAGCTTTGGGACAGCCAAAAAAATTAAACTACTTGCCCCTCTGATTTTTCAAGGGACGACACTTCCGTTCGTTCTATTTGATAATTGTATCATACATTCACACGCCTCTGCATAAAGCAACTGCGTTTATAATGGTTGGTTTATAATGTTATAGGCCATCATTCTGTAGCAACTTGCATTAATGCGCGTGGCGATTAGGCTTTAGGCTTGTGCAATGCATAGCCGAATCGAATTATTCAAGCAAATGAAAGGAAGTTGTTTAAAGTTGCATAGGTTAGGTACATAGTTCAACTTTCTGCTTATTTTACAGGTGCAATTTTTAACTGGTACAATATAGATCTTTTGATTTTATAAAAAAAAATATCCATTGAATTATGCTAATTTTCCAATTTATCTCTAAAATGCTGTTAAGCCTCATAAGTCATAAAGTTCTCGCTATATGGCAATCATATGGATTGTTTAGGTTTGCATTCATTACAAAATGAGTTCATATACTCCTATTTAGCAGTAATATTTTTCGCTTCGATTATGACTCTCACATTTTATAATATCCTCTTGTCAAAAAACATCAGTTGCACAAAGTGTAACGAATCAAACAAATATATTGGTTTGGTACCACGATGTACTACAAATATTATTAGCCGGTTTATTTATTATATTATTTATATATTTATTGAAATGTTTTATTTAACAGTTGAGATACAAGATAACATTCACAAAAACTAACATTCACATGTACCAAGCAGAGCATATATAAAATCTCATTTGTTCCATTTTTGATTTCCATTTAAATGCAGACAATTCGACACAATCAGTAATCGGAAGCTGCAGTGTAAACAGGAATTTCCGTCGACGGAAAAAAATTATGGTGAATACTTAAACTACACTTCTCTCAAATTTCTTACTAAAACAGAATTTATACATTCGTTGGATATTAACAAGTATTTCGTGATTTTACGATCCCATCATCATGTTGGCATTTTATCCGTGAGAAATGTATTTTCATGTGGGCTGTCCTCGCGTACGTGTATCTCAAATGCATTTGTTCAAGATTGCATTATAAACACAACACTCCTCTCTTCCCACTTGTAACTTTTAAATGTGTTGCCCGCAAGATACATTTAGGAATTGCAGCGAGCAAACCTTATCCCACCATAAAGACAATACGTGTTTCCTCACTGTCTGTCACTCTTCATTCATAAAGTCCTTCGGATATCAACTGCATTACTAATGCAAGCTTAACTGGTATTACGCAATTTTACATCATTTCCTCAGAGTTTTACAACAAAATGAAATTGTATTAGTTACAGAACTTCCTTTTCTACCCCTGCTGTGCCATCCACACTTTTAAATCCTCGTTGCTTTAAAGTAGGTTAGCCAACATTGTTTGGTCTTATGCTCAAGTTTGATTGTTGATTCAGTGATATACACTTACACAAGTTACATGCTTGCCTATCTCGTCTTCAAATAGTTGAGCGGAAGCACTGGATCTTTTTTTACATGACAGGCTCAGGAATGTACTTTACCACAATGTATCATCCTCTTCGTTTACAAACAAAACAAAAAAGTTCGAGTCAAGAAATGAATGTAAAGTAATGATGCAGTTAAGCAGAGTGTGTTTTACAAGAAAGATTACCAACAATGGATATAATCTAGGCCAGCCTAGAATTCACACCGCTCTCCGTTGCTGTCACTCATTCCTTATTACAGCCGTCTAATTATATTACGAGAACTGTTTTTCTATCATTATCAAAGAGGATTTTTTGCACAGTTATTGTTATATAATATTAATATAAAACAATAAGCTATTTGAACTTGATGAATATAGGAAACGGAAAAATCTCATTAAAAAATAGGCAACTCATTTTTTACTATTAGCTTACTGACATACATACATTTTATTAGTAATCATGCCGCATGACATGATAGATTCATATATACTCTTTTTTTAGCGATATATTCCGCTATTTCATCCCAATTAGTTTGAAAGAGACTTGATTGAATTTTTTATGTATTTAATATCCATTGGGTGGACTCAGTTGCAAATGTTGATAATGACAGGGAACACATATATGTACATAACGAGTGTCTTAATCACAGAGAATAACGACAAAGAAGGAAGAAAAATGACTACAGCACGTAGTCTTTTAATCAGTTTAATATTCCTTTCCCGTTTTGATTGGCTGATTTACAGCGACAAATTCTCTTCTGCTTGTATGGCATCAGGAGTTGTGCAATATGGAATTAAAAATATTGTCATTCATCACAAATGCAATGGTGGAGAGGAATGGTTTGCTCGGTTTCGGTCTCTTCTACCTTACCACGTGAAGGTTGCCTTTTAAGTGTGTATTTTTACACGGTAGCTGTTTTGGTACAAGCAAAAAAACAATTCGTACGGAATCTGCATTCACAATGAAGCAGACTTCACAAACGACGTTATCCCCTTGACCCAGCAGCAAAGAGGTAAGACACCAAAATCGTCATATTTTCCTTACCTCTCACCTCCCCAGTCAGTGAGCACAGAGACCACCGCCTAATTTATTACGTGTTGTAATCAATGCGGTACACCATTTATATTCCCCGTATTAGTAGATTTATGGTGGAATATTAGTAATTCATGCAAAAGTGATTACAATGCATTACACAGATTGATATCCGTCATGTCCATTCCTTTTCGGTCTCGTCATTTTACTCAACCGCAAATAAACAATAACAAACGTTTAATGATTTTATGATGGTGGAGGTAAGCAACAAAGAGCAACTATGACTTCACATGCCAAAGCATTTCATACCCATGATTGCAATGTGATTCGGACTGCGACTAATGATTATGGCTTAATCTAACTTCGAGCTATCTTTTACAGCAGCACAATGTCATTTTTACGGTTGGCACATCCAACCCCAACCAATACAGTAAGTTGTCAATTTGGTAAAAGCTAAAATATAATCGACAGACATTTGACAACTTACAATCAGACATAGTCTCACTGGTAGGGATGGTGCTAACCTCACATAGTCAAAGTGTGAAGGGAACTTTTTTTGATTTGTTACGCTATGCATTATAATATGGCTACATCCATTTTTATCATCTTATTTACACCTGGGCGATTAAGAAGCAAGGAGAATGGTTGAATAGATGTAATAATAATATCATCGCATTGTTGAAGGGTAATTGAAACGCTTCGATTATGGCATCCCACCCCATCCCCGTGTAATATTCACTCTCTTGTCTTACTTATTAATCATACGATAATCACCAGCAAATTATTATTCAAATGATACACTAATGGCTGTAAAATGCTCTTTGAATTGTAGTTAGTTGGCTCCTGCTTCTAGCAAAATTATTAGTGTGATGTGTGATGGTAGAATAAAATCTTTAATCATTCGTTTTCAAGCCTGTAATTAGAACCCTGACACAAGCACAATATATCAGTCATCAGACAAACCAACTTTATAGTTTATCTCAGACGAGTGTGCTTAATATAGGTACGCAAATAGTGTGATGCTACATTCCCAAGATGAATTACATATTAAATTCCTCACAATTATTCCTATTGCCGATTTCGCGTCCTTGTTCTATAGCCATACCCCTATGTACGCAATATTGCTTGGATGCACATAAGAAATTAAGGTTGGGCTTGGGCATGAGCGCGATTGCGTTATATTATAAATGGCTCGCAATAACCATAATTAAAAATTCAACTGTAGTGTAGAAAGAATTGAGGGGTAAATTCCCATTGAAACTATTATTCCGAGAACAATACCTCAACTTTGTGTATGACAAATGCAGCGTAAGGAACGTATTTAAAAATTACATCATTTTCACTCACATAACGAATTGATCAAACAGCACATCTCCCCCTGTAAAAATTTTCAGGTTAAGGATACCACGGTCAATGCACATAAAATTCATATCCTCCTGGAAATACCTATACAAGCTTTTAGTCACAAGTCACACTATCCCTTTCCACACTGGACGACATCATCACTGTAATTCCCGATATATACTAATTTCCATCATTGTAAACAGGTCGTGCATGAAAAGAGGATTGGAGAGTAAATGCATAAAAGATGATTCAAGCTAAATGGTAGACAAACACCTTAAATTCACTTTTTGTCATTTGCATGCGTATCAGGTATGACGAAAACATACACATTTTTACATATTTACATAATCTCGATGCGATAATCTTTCCCCCATATGCTAAATACAGTTTCCATCAAAATCCTATATCCACACAAGTATGACAAACGTCTTACAAGACAAACTCTCATTTCCCCTGGACTCATCTCACACAGTTCGCACAAGTAAAATGGCAATGAGGCAGCGTCAACTATGTAATATTAGTTGGTGTCTGTGTTGTAAACGAGAAGCCTAGCGGCAATACAACTTTTTGTTCATTCCCCTCCCGTAAATATGTAATAAGCAAAAGGCAAGTTAGTGTAGCAAAGTTACACACAAGACTCGTGAACCCATACGAATGCAGTAAAAATATGCAAGTACAATGTAATGCACATCATCGTAGCTGTCTTGTTGCTGAACACGAAGTGAATTTCATCCCTCTTATGAAGTAAAACATATATATATTGTTGATGTGTATATTTTATATATGCATGCCTCCACACTAGAATTCATGTAAATGTACTCAAGTCCACTAACTGAGCTCACATCATCATCCCTACTCGATGCAATGGTTAGTGTAAAGTGAATGCCTTGTCAGTCTGTCTCATGCAAGCGCTGAGGGCAGATCTGTGTTTGTCTGCTTCTCACAATGAGTGTGCATTGTTTTTGTGCATGAAAAAGTGTATCGTTTTTTCATTTAGGATACATGCAAATCAGTTCGTCATATCTTGTTTCCTGTGATCCAGTAATTCAGTTTACTGTCTTCCTGGACTCTACTGGATTGCCTTGTCAAGGCTAGGACGGAATTTACTGGATTCTCAATAAGGTTTGTATAATAAAGTTGACAAGGGATTTTTTCCGGTTTTATCATATCTATTTATTTTTGTCTGCATAGCGAATGCACATTGGACAGTGCATTGTTAAAAATAACTAGATTTTTTTTCTTTTGTCAATGTGAATGAAATGGTCTGTCATGCAAATACGATTTCTGGCTTTTTGTCCTTTTACATGTAGGATTTAAGCTTATAGTTAGTCTCATTTCTAGCTGGTGAGAGCGGTGTGTCGTGTCGTTTAACTTTATAGCTTTTGGGGTTGGTTGGTAGGTTGTTTCTTAAAACTTTTTTCTTCTTGCCTTGCCTTTTTTCGGGTGACTCATCTACCCAGTATAAGTAAGCATAATTTCATCAACCATCAACTCAAAACCTGATAACCTGATCATGCATTACAATTTGCTAGGATAGGATTTACAAGAACTAAGCCAGTCGTCGTTTCTCAAATTTTCAGCCGTCTCATTTATCTCTCTCTTGAGATTATTTTCCATGAAATACCGAAATGACTAGATACTTCAAAGAAATTCCATAATTTGACAGGATATTTAGGAAGAGGAAAGAGTTTTTTGTGATTCAAATTCCACTTCTTCTGGGAGGAAGCGATAGGACTGATTTAAAGGAGCCGTCTTGATATTTTCTTATCTTGTGTGTATCAAAGAAGATTTCATCGAATGGATATTTTCCATAATCAAAATCAAAATCCCTCTCGTCAGTGTAATTTTTTTCTCCATTTGATTGTGATTATTCCGAAAGAATTCAACCAGTCCGTGTTTCGTTACTTTTTGGCTCGTTATCGTTTCCCGAATTCAAATGCTCTGTTTTTACTTTACGCGTACACGCACCTCTCGTTCTCGTTTTCGCCCACTGGCTTATTTCTTGTTACTAGTTTGAGTGTTACACGGTACAGTTGTTGTTATATTTTTTTTTGAAAAGTGCAAAACAAATCAGAAGTAAAAGTGTAGCGGAAGCCTAGATATTTTTAGTGTGTCGATTTACGAATTTTTAGTTTCATTTTCATCTTGTAAAGGTAAAGAACATAATAAAACATTCATTGCGTGTTATACACATTTATCTCTTATTTTCAACTAATTTAGATTTAAAAATAGAACATCAAACACTCATCATCATTACAATGCAATATGTTACAAGAGGAAGAATGCATTTGAAACTATTTTAAAATCTCACTTTTGAGATCCCACTATTAGCTTTTCATCTCAGCTTTTAGCAGAGAGTATGGGACAAGCTCTAGTTTTGATTTTTCTTTTGCATAGGAATATACCTAAAGACATATTGTGATGCAGATAATGTACGCACATCTACCCTTGTTCGCGGTGGTTTTCTCAAGGAATATAATGGACAGCCTCGAGAATTTCCTTTGAAGTAGAATTTTTTGCCTGACTCCGGGTAATTTTCTTTTTTTCGACAGGCAGTCAAGCGTTTCCTGTGTGTGCTCATTACTTTGATTACACTTTAAAAGACTCTGTTCAGTGTGCTTTACCGTGCTGGTTTCCTAAACAAAAAATGTTTGCATCATTTCAACTCTCAAGTGTACAATGCCTTGAAGGGATATACCTTTCTCTCATAGCTAGTTTTCTAAGTAGACAGCTAAAAGCTTCAGCAGTTTTTTTTTCTTCTATTTGACATGCAGGCAAACAAATGTGGGCCAGGCCTTTTTTGTCTTTGTCATATTATTAATACCAACAATATGACAGTTTTAGTCAATTATTCACTGCCAATACGTAAATACATAATAAGAAGTAAGAAGCGATCAACGGTTGGAGAAACCGCACGAGCTATCTCTATCCTTTTTATCCCGTCCAATGTTCATAACAATGCACAATGAAAACTTGACAACACATATCCCCTCTCAATCGTATAGATAGACCGCATTTTAGTAATGGAACTTATCTCTTTCTAATTTCTTCTGAGTTTTGTTTTAAGCACGCGATTGCCTGAAAAAAAATTGGCTGAGGTTTTGGATATGAAATGAAGCGTTTTCTAAAAATTAAGTAAATACAGCGTACAAGCGTTTTGTTTTGGGTTTTTTCTAATGAGTTTACAAAAAGTTGAATTAACATAATGAGCATATTATTAAACAGTTGTCATTCGCATGAGGACATTCTTTTGGGAGAGAAAAAACAAAATGCGTTTTGAGTTGCGTGCCTGGTAGACCCTTTGCAAAATGTGTGTGTTTGGTGCTGAAATTGTTTAAAGTGGCTTTTGTCTTTCCAAACTTTTTATTTCGATGGGGTCTCATTCAAGCGTTTCACTTTGAAACCTCTATACTATTATTTTATGTACTCATTTGGAACTATTGATCACCTGCCTCATATAATTTCTTCTAGAAAACTTTCTGTCAAGCGATTCTATTCAGATCAGTTTGACTCATTAGAAAATGATCCATTTACCTCTTGTAGGGTGATCCTACGGCTGGGTATATGGTAACGATACTTATACGTTGGTATCGACTATGACAGCTTTATTTATTGAAATCGATCAACAAAAGGGGATGTGTAAATGACCCTTTTTTCTTCTTCTTTAAGTACAGTTCTTTTTCCTGCAATGAAACTTGCTGTGTATTTATAAAAGCTTATTATTCATTCAACCTTTGTCCTTCCTTTTTTCGTTTTTTGCTCTAGATTCAATATATATCTTCTTTTTAAAAGAGAGATACTCACTTGAATGAAGAAAATCTCTCATCATCAACAAAATATTTACTTCCCTTTTCAAAATTTGGCGTTTGAAAGACACATTCGTGACTCGGGCTTTCATCCGTTTCATAAAGCACAATAACCACCAAAATATTATTAAACAAAATTGAACAATGCTCCGCATACTTTGAAAAAATCCACTTAACTTTCTGCCAAGATCAAGCGAGCAAATCAATTCATATATAAAAAAAAATCTTCTTCATCGATATATCTATAAATAAGGTTTAACTTTTGTGTGAGGCAAGATGACAGAATTATTTTTCAAACTTGACAAAACAATGGATAATAATGCTTGCTTTTTTCATTCTTGGGAAGGAATGCCTCCTTTGGTATGTTCGAAAGCTCTTGCTGTGCCATGCCACCATGTCACAAACGTGCGGAGAAAATACACTGCATGTACATACATGGGGAAAATGACGAATCTCTTGAGCTTTTATTATTCTGTCACATATTTCCCTTTTTATAACCCTTTCTTTAAGGTTAATTTCAAAGACTACGTGAAAAATAGAGGTTACAAAGCATCATCCCAATTATGAATTCAGGTATGTTAATAACGACTTGGATCTATTTCAGGGGGCTCCGTACGGTGACAACATGACCCGGAAAAATGTTGATCGTGTAATCGTGTGCAACCCTCTCCTTGTGAGCCTAGGATGATCAAATCCCTTTCGTCTAATAATCATCCCCTCCAATTTAAAATTCTTTTTTGAAAAGTTTTCCTCCTAATTTTGTTGTCATTCTGGCTGTCACCTCACCAATAATGGACTTTCAATCATAAAATACGACCTACTGTAGATTGATTGCAACAAGACGCTATAATTTTTCGTCGAAAAGGAACAGGATAATAATCGACAATTTAGAAAAAGGAAGACGACAAACAACACCAAGATTTGATTGAAGGGAGGAAGGCGCTACTTAAATACACAAGCGTCTATCATCATTGAACTCTTTACATTACATTCCGTCTCCTGTTATGTTATCAAGTGACATAGAAAAGTGATCAAGGAAAGACGAAAGCAGAGTAGTGAAGTCAGTGCGGTAAATAAGTAACATAACAGGCTTCACACAAATTAACCTTTTGTTGTTTTTAACGTTTTGCGGTGGTGGTGCAAGTGAACCAACCTCGTAGACTCACTGCTCACAAATGTCTTCACTGATTTGAAGTTGTACATGGTTTGCGTGTAGCTGCTTATTGTTCATTGCCTTATTGGATGTGGGCCACGAGGATCATCATCATCACCAAGTTGAAATTATCACATTCATAAGTGCCGAACAAGGTTATTCGTTGAATTGACTGATAATACGATAAGAAAAAGTACAATTCTTTCAGAAAACTAAAGGACCTCTGATAACCATTCTCTGTAGCAATTTTTTGATGGTGCTATAAATCACGATTGGATTTCCACTCATCGTCACCTCCTCCACTTCACGGGCCTATTTGCCACCAACATCATTTAAGGAGACTTAACAAAAAATATTAATAGACATTACTGCAACGGCAGTTGCCTGTGCCACAGTGTCACATCGTTGACTTACCATTTATCAAAAAAAATCAACCATTAATATCTCTCCATATAGAAATCAATTCATCCTTAAAATCGGCAGTCAACAGTCAGTTATTCTTTAAAAGTATAAAAATGGATTATTAAAATGTTACATGGACAAATGATTTTCAAGGACTAGCAATTTGAATACTTTGGAATTAATCAAACTCACAAAGTCAGAGTGAAGCAATATGAGGAATGTGACAAGTGGACCGACTCATCGTTAAATAATCCTTCAGTGTGAAAAATAAAAAAAATAAAGTTATACTCCTCATTCAAACGCGATTGTTCAGCGACAATATAATTCAGCAGCTGCTCCTTTACATCATCAAGTGGTAGCAATATTTTTACAAAAAGTACAATCGACAATTTCTTGTTCAATTGTACCAACTGTTGTTTCAAGTTCACAGTTGTAAATTACTTGTGAGCAACCTCTAGAGAAAAATCATTTACAAGAAAAGTATATCCACAAAGACGAGAGAGGTGCTCCAATTTAACGGTCGTTTAATGCAGATTAGCCGCTACCACGCTTGTATTTTATACTTGTAGCAATACACAATAAGCGAATTGGCAAACAGTGTTCGGCGATAAGGCGCCTTTTGAATTCCAATATTACCAGAGGCTGAGTATTAAATTTTGTAATACCTTCTGAAGTTATATAGCAAACTCAACTTCACCACTGCTTACCAAGCGACAGGTGTCCGACGAACAAATTGCTTGGTGCAAAAGAAGAAACACAAGAAGCTGACGAAGACGCAGGTTCTAATGTATCATCATCATTATTACCGCATCACTCATCATCTTCACTCAGTCACTCAATCCTTATGTTTTCGACAAACTTTTTAAACCACGATTTTTTTAACGCTTTAGCTCCTTTTTCGAACGTGGTTCTTTCAACTAGACGTGGTTGTCGTCATCCTTGATTCATGCAAAAGGACTAAAACTGAAAATCAGTGGGGAAAACCGCAATAGAAAGACTGGCAACGAAGTTTATTGTGCTATCGTTAAGCGAAAAAGTGTTACGAAAAAATGGGATTTTCTGCTAAAATAATGAATTGGACATCTTCTTTTAGATTGTTACATCATAAATTCATGCTTTAACTACGCCAAGAATACTAAATGCGTCTATGTATATCTTAAGGTTGTTATCATCAAGGCTTTACTGTTTCACTTGATGATAAGACTTGGCAAGCTCTCGCACTTGTGTTTGTTGGAGATTCGTCATATCATCAAAAAGAAGAAATTACGTTATTAAGAAAGATACCGAAGTACGCGGAACGGAATCCACCTTGCTTCATAAATCATTCGGACCACCACACAATACTAGAAAAAAATGTGAAAATGCCAGCATCCTCAAGAAGTTTAAAGATCTAAAAGACGAAGGAATGTTGGGTTGTCGAGGTGGCATAATTTCTTGGCAATTTGCAAAAGACTGACCAGCCCACAGCAGGATAGCCTCTTGTGTAAAACCTCAAAAATATTTTTGAGGTAGCTCCATCAAAGCCAACGCTCGTAGAGGAAGCTGGACAATACAAAATTCCAATTATCAACATTTTCAATTTTATGAATGAACTCTAGCTGGCAGCCTGTCGTCTCACGCTGTTTCGAAAGAAATCTTAGATAATTAAAAACCACAAGTTTGAGGATAAATCTTAAAAATCCGTGAATAATTATTAGAACGTGTAATAGGACCGAGGTCTAGCATTCATAAACGTTCAACTATATTTGTTGAATTTTTTTTGTGTGAGAGTACTGTAAAAAAAGTGAAAGAAAAAAGTTTGTTTTTTCGAGGATTCTTCTCCGATTCGTCCCAGTGGTTTAAAAATACTCCACACCTAAGCACTGCGACATGCATGCATAACACCTACACACCGTCACACAACCGCATGAAAATACTTTGAAAAACACTTGAGAATAAGATAAATCAGTGAAAGTGAATCAAATCTACATGACCATCATCCCATCATCATCGCTAGCAAAATACTATCCTTTCATAACAATTTTTTTTTCAACAAGGATTGTGTCGTTTGCGCCTCAAGCTTTAGTGAGTTCGGTTCGTTGCCTCATCTCATCATCACACCACCATCACATCAAAAACCGTGCACCAAAAATATTATGATCATATCGTGGTGTTCCTGTGGTTTAAAAAAAGTGGTAAACGAAGACAAACTCTAAAGAAAAAGGCTGTTGTCGAATGAAAATGAAAAGTGGGAACGATGCAACGATTTCCCTGCTAGCATACCAACTGATGATGAAGTATTTATGTGAGTTTTATACGACTTGCTTGCAAAGTGAATACCCACATATGCAGATAAACTAACCATAATCCATCTATCAACTCTCGTGTTCTATGAGACTTTTTTTGCTTGTTATTGATTGTGTGCTTCCGTCACGCTTCAACGAACTAAGCGTTCTCCCCCTCTTCTAAATAAAGTTAAAATCGGGAAACCGTATCGAGAAGTTTTCGAGCGAGAGAATACACACACACACACATCTTGTCAATAATACAACGAGAGAGAAAAAACCATGTAAAATATATTACTAGTGGGAGGCTGTCAATAGCTAATTTTTTGACTGTTACAAAATTTTATGCCTGGTGAGAACCTGACAGAAAAAAAACAGAGTGGAAATTGAACTCGGAACGAGAGAAAAATGCATGAATTATAGTTGTGCAACATTGTACAGTTATTTGCGTGCTATTAAGGTTAACAAGATACAACATATACGTTATTACATACGAACATATCTTTTCAGGTAAAAAATCGCGTGGGAGAAAAATAAAACTCTTGCATGCCCATCATCATCATTCAAGCTGAAAATAAGACAGGAAGTTGTCCTGCAGCAATAAAGTACATAACCAGCTGTAATACTGCAACAGGAAGAAAAACAAGAGGGAGAAAAGTATTAAAGCAATAAACAGGGGAATACTTTATGAAAAGAGATATTCCACTTTTTCACGCATCATTTTCAACCCATCAAACACGAGCCTTTTTGCCTTGTCTATAATAATATATCGTGTTCATCAGCTCAGCTAGCTTTGCACCACACGTAAAAATGTCCTTATCCGGAAGTGTCAAAATGGTGAAGTCGACCGGGTGCAATTTATCCGACTCGGGAAGTACACGGAGCACAAAGTTCCGATTCCTGTCATGGAGTCCGGATACCCATCCTTTAAGAGAGTTCATCAACATGTTCCCTCTGCCTCGTGTTGTTCGAATAACAAACAGTGAGGACGCCGCACTCCTCAAAGCGCTCATTCTCCCAGCAGATGTTGACATCACACAACCCCTCCTCCTGTACAAAAAATACAGGACGGTAAAAGTCTTGGGGAAATGTTTAAAAATTCAGAAAAATGGGAAACTCAAAGAGAACGGACCATGTGTCGTGATCCCAGACTCCTTTCCTGGTAAGTTTAAAAATACCATAATAATCAACACGACTTTTTATCTCTTATCGCCAAATACTGTACGCAAACAAATAAATGCATCATTGTCTGCCATAAAGATTTGCCATTTTTGTCCAAATCTCTAAACCTCATCTTCCACAATGAGAAAACCCCCTTTGAGTGAAAAGGAGTAGGATTGCTATAATCAGTTATATTGCTGCTTTTTGAAATACTTTTGTTTAGTCAGACGCCCCTTTGAGCTTTGCGCCTGTTTGCCTGCTTTGCATACATCTAACATCCTTCTGAATGAATGAATTATGGTTTGTGACTTGAGAATCAAGCATCCCCTCTTGAAGCAAGCACCAACGACAAAAGGCAATGTATAAGGTTGCCATAAATTACTTTGTGATCTATGATACTTACACTTTTTTATGTGCCTAACATCCTATGGTTTTGACGCACTGAGGGGCCTAAACAATGTCCAATATTATGCAGAAACGAGCAACCTATTTCCTCAAGCTTTCCATTTCATTTGGCCACACACTATCACATCCCCATTTATTATTATTACATAACAATGCACCATCAAAAAATCATATAACCACAGTCAGTGGATGATTCAATTTGGAGATAATCAACAAAACAATTCCCCTTTTAACAACTTACTCTTGCCCATTATCAAGTTCTGCGAGGAGTCTATCTATACAGCATCAGTTTGCTTTTACTTGAGAGATGTGCTTTTGTTGTCACCTTAATTTATTGAATTTCAATGAGCAAACTTCAATGTGTATCCCATTGCCATTTTTATATTGTAGCTAGTTACTCCTCCGTTTCGTTTGTGACAGGAAAGGAAAAACTCATAATTCATCTTTTTCATTCTTCTTCCTTCAACAGCTCATCATCATTCATGCTATTAGTAATGGTTTGGTTTCATTCTTTGATTTTGTATCGCTAGCAAAGCTAATCCACATATATTGTGTGTCAATACTTTTGATATAAAGCTATTCTCCTATCTCTATCTGTCTTCATCATTATATAACTATTAGCACCCCTGCCAATAATGTTAATACCTATCATCATTATTTTTCTTTCCTGTATTTATTTCCTTCAAGAGACTACGCAGGATCCCCTCCTTGAAGTCATTATCGTAATTTGCCTGTAATATATGCAAAAAGCCTATTATTTGACTACGGAACAAAAATCGAGATTCTTCCCTACCCTAGGCTAATGCAATGCATATGATTAGTGAGTTGCTAAATTCAATTTAAATCATTATCTATATTTCTCATAACATGTGTATTCTTCCTATTCGTTAATTAGCATCTTCGATTGCATCCCAATCACGATGAGCTAATAAATAGTATTCATTATGCAGAACAAGTGCTCCCTTTTTTAGAAGTAATTGCTGAAAAGGATCCTTTCGCAAGTTTTCATCTCAAGAAACTTTTGCGTGTTTTAATGTAGGTTGGAATTTTTTGTTGACAAAAAATGCATACTCCAATTTTCTCGTATAATTACATATCAAGTGAATGTAAAACATTGGAAAAGGACATTTGTGTCTGTGTGTGTACAAGTATAATCATTTCCTTGAATTTCAACGGGGATCACAAGAATTTGCGCTGAAATTACAGTTTTCATTGCCTAAAGGCTTCGAAATACCAACAATCAAGTAAACAAGAGAATCGAGCTGTTTGCAACTTTTTATATCACTTTTTTTCCACTAAACCGAAAGAAGGTTCAAACAGGCACAAAAGGAATGTGTGAGGAATCGGTAAAAAATCATGCACGATTTGATCTGCTCCTTAGCGAAAAAATGTAAAAGGATCAAAGATTTTAAACCGAAGAGGATCCGACGACCGTGTTAAATCTCAATGAATTCTTTTCTATGAGTGAACCGTTATAGTGAGGCTAGAGGAAAAGGGTTATATATCACTACATGAAAGCATGAAATGTTATAAGTTCAACCCTTGTTCTTACACACTTTTAATACCGGGGTCCGCTTTTACGCTGCCCTGGCTAGTTTGAAAAGACAAGGAAAAGTGCCATTCGAATTTAACAACTTTCTTCTTTTGCCAAAGCACAAACATTCTCGATGTGTTGAACCAGTGAGGGGTGAACCTCATCAAGGTGTTGGTTACTTAACAGATATGCATATTATTCATGAACACATACCGAGCAAGCTAGTATATTTTTAACCCATCCATTTTCAGCATTGTTTGACATATGGTTAAAGTCTAGGAGCATCTGGTGTCATCATCTCTGAAAATTTACAATCATCTGTCAGTCTCTTCGCCTACCAACTTGAATAACAATGAACTGTGATTTAGACTCTTTTTCCTACAGGTAGTCTGGGAGCATACATGGTAAACCATGTTATAGGAATGGTCACCGTTTTAGCGTACATTAGCAAAATACCTTGAAACTTGCAAAATTCTATATAAGCTTCCCACGATTTCATTATATTCTGTAGTTGATATTCCTCATGAAGAAAAATTCCCTTTCTGTCACACACGCAATAAAACATGAATGATTAGGTTTTTGGCTAAGGTGAGGTGATTCTCGAATGAGCTATGACTTGCAGAGAGCTTGTAAAATATTACGTGTGTCTTGTCATTAGTCATTACACAAGCCTTGCCTATCCCAAAGGGTATGAGAGGATATTTAGTCGAATTTTAAAAATTCATAAGATTCGCCTTGCCCTAATACAGCAATTTTTAAAGGGAAGAGGAGCTTCTTTTGATACATAATATAATTGGCCATGGATTATGAGTATAAAAATATTACGTATATTTTTTATACATTTTTTATAAGAGCAGCATCTACCTGTCATCAATGTTGTACTTTTAATCTTTATAGCTTTATGTATTTTTTCATACGTTACCGTGAATGGAAATAGAATAAATTCAAGATTTCCATCTGACTTGATGGAGTGCATGAAAAAAAATTATAGGTGAAATTCAAAACGCTAATTTAAGGTGAGCAACAACTTTTGCACGTGAATTTGTTCCTCTTGCTCAATCTTAATATAGAGTTGTTCCTCATTCTCTACATTCATAATTGCATAGTTCATACTTTATTATTATTATACTTTCATCAAAAAACTGGGCGAATTTATGATGTGTTGACCACATGCAGTGATTACCTTCCAAAATTTGGATGATATGGGGTTGATAATAAGAGTGAAATGTGTAATGAATATATTATTCGACTACTCACCCTACAAATTAACTATTATCCAGATCATCATCGCGCATATCATTCGTCAGCTAGAATTTGTGGGGATTTTTCTCTCAGGCACGATTCACTCTAAGGTCTAATTTATGCCCTTTTATGAGCATTCAATGTCAAATTCGTTGATCTGATAAGGACCCATTTTTTTCTATTATAAACATGATTTCACCAATGTCTGTAACAGTGGTTCATTGTCGTAAATATATCAAAAAAGTTATTTTTCGCAGTTGAATTGTGTGATGTGTAGAGCAATTATCTTGTTTGTTGCCTTACAACTTCACACTACCGGACTAGCGGACTGGTAAATTGACTCAGGCAGATCCCTGAAATATACAACATAAAATTACAAGTTTTTTGTTCTCTTTCAATTTTTACACTTGTAAAAAATGGTTAATTACCACGTGCTCAAATGTGCGTACCAAGTTGTCGCTTTTTCTATAAGCATATATTTTATTTTATGTTGGTCAGTTGACGGAAATCGTGTGTGCATGAAATTTGATAATCGCACCTGGCTCTCGTACCATGGAAAATTGTAAATAGTCATAGCCAATTCGTGAAGTAACAAATAAGGTCACGTTTTTTTTCTGAAAACTCATTTTGATCTATCCTGGCCATCATCATCATCCCATCACCACCATTCATATTATATGGGCGTGAATTGTCGATTGTCCATTTGGATATTGCACTTTATTTAAGCACCATAGATTCGAGAGTCAATGTATGCATTAATTTTGCATTGAATCTGCTGCTGTAGTGGGTAATGTTGATATTTTGGCATTTGAATTTAATCTCTTCACGAGTCCAATATTGCTACTGCCATTTAAAAGTCAGCGTTTTCATTTTTATTTTATCTCTGGTAGGTTTGCAAACACAGAGTAAAAAAGTCATTACAGGTAGCTGTATGAGTTTCCCATTTTGTAAAGTAAATCTTGAGAAATTTTTCTGATGAAAAGAAACGTTCAATACTTAACAAGACCCAAATGTCCTCTAGTTTCAATCTTTCCACCTGATGCATGCTACAGGTAGACATTGCGTATGAATATATTTACACTACGTCAATCTCCTATTATTGTAGTTAATTTCAGCTGAGAAAGAAGAAGAACGTGCTTGACATAAAATCGTGATTTTGTTGTTTATACTTCAATTTTAAGGAGAAATGATTCGAATTATTAGGCAATAAGAACACCAACAAGGTAATAACGATGTGCATTTTTGCCGGGCCAAGGTGTACTAGCAAGCGTGCCTGTGCACTTTTCGCTTGTCTGTCAATAATAATTATTGATGAATGAGTGTTAAAAGTTAATAATACTGCATGGTAATAATCACACATGAGTCCCTTCAAGAGTTCATCATTTCATTAAGAATTTCTTTTCAAAAAAGGCCTATAAACTTGTGAAAATTATCGTCCAAGCCAGTCAATAAACTGACAGAGATCTCTATGTAAAAATGTGTAATGGTGTGAGCTTGTTTTGAGGTTGATGCCTTTATCAATTTACAGCGGATTTTGATTTCTGACAAAAACTTTCTTTTCGCATGGGTTCCTTTACAAGCAAAAGGACAGCAAGGTCCTACAAATTTTCTCTCTCATTTTGTTAATTCTCTCTCGCGAAAAAAAATTGCTGCACTTTTGAATGATTGAGTAGCATTAACATTTAATTAAAATCATTCATCTACTCATTACATATTATGATGATGGAGGTAGTCAGGAAAGCAACTTTATTTAGGTACATACTTGCACGTAAGAAGCAACACGTTTAAATGCGTAACCCTTTCCTTGCAAACTTGCCGAGATAATCGTTTTAGTGGTCACTGAATCACTAGGATTAGTGCACATTTCCCATTTGCATTTTACACATATACATGTGAAATCGCATCTCCAACAACAAAAAACATCTCTTTTACATTTTCGCTGAATGAAAGCAGAAAAGGTGTACATTTTTTTACTTACTTCACCTTCACCACCATCATTTTTCATAATATCCATTATTGAAGTCTACTCAAGAAGGAAAGAGATTTTCCAAGTGTTATTGTGACATCCTCTTCAGGTTTTTTGAATATAGCACTTTTATGTTTTAATTGTTTCGCTCCCTTGAATAAAAAAATCCCATTTTGTATAAATGAAGCAGACAGAATTTTTAATCATTTTATAACAAAACTATACAACATATATACCTGTGTGGTGATGATGGGCTCGCGTGTTCAAGCTATCCATCGTATCAAAATTTAATCTTATGAACTCATACTATGTAATATGCAAATGAAAACAAGAGAATGGTTTGAAAGTGAGATTTTTGTATATTTAAATGGTGTGTGGTACATTTACATGTGTAAATCCTTAGCATGACACTTTAGCTACTGTTATTTTCTGCTGTAAACTTAAGTAAGAGTATCATCAAAATAATCATCGCGAAACATGGCAGCTTCAACGTTTCTCCTTGCGAAAGGACAAGTGATTCAATATATATTTCTCTTTTCAGTAGAAAATTAGATTTTCCATGATGATGCCCATACGATGACAAGGCTGACGTTAAGATATTCATGTTCTTTGTTTGGAGCTCATATATGTATATAAAAATATACACGCAATAGTCATAGTCATGCAATTAGCATCTCTCTACTATGCAATAAGTACAACCTTACAACAATAGGGGAGGGATGGATGAGGGATGATGATACAGATACCCTCATTTTTCCCTTCGTTCTCCTTCATGCAAAACGAACTTGAGTTCCCTTAATTTCCACATATATGCTGAAAATTTGCGTGTGTGCATGTGTATATTTGTGTATTCACTGCACTTATAGGTATATACATATTTGTTAATGCAATTATGTTTCTTGCATTCCTCTACACTGCAGAAAGTGCACTTGGGCATATGCATACAAAGTCAAAAGGTTCATTCTAGGGTTTTGGAAAGCCGTGGATAATTTACTCATCAGGGTAATGAGAGCGTTACGACGAACAAAATAACAACTCCTTTTTTCTCTCTCCCTTTTGCTTGCTTTTGCTGTGATTATTTTATTTTGAAGTCTCCTCATCCATCATCTTACTAATATGACTCTAGTCTGGGTAGGTATATGTACCACCTGTATTTTGTGGCAAAAGTGATGGTTTATTATTGAGTGCAAAATGAAGATGAAATTGAACAAAAGGATGAATTAAGATTTCAAAGAGGGTATTCATCTGAAAGATGATGATGATGTGCACATATGCTACTTTGTTCGTTCATTCGAAGCATGACATCTGATTTTACTTAATTTTTCCATTATTTATGAAGATTGTTCTCTTGTGTTTTACTTTTTTCTCCACTCCGTTACTTCTTCTAGATTTGTTCGTTAACTCTTTGAAAGCAATGCATAATCAGGATGAACCGTGTAATTTTTTTCACATCTCCCTGAGCACATATGAGAGAGGAAGTAAAAGTGCGTAAAATTTGCATGCGTTTTAATTCTTTAGGATTTCAGCTTGAGAGCTGATGCTCGGCTCATTCGAAAATAATCATGGTTTTGTTTTCCCAAGAATTAAAATAAATGATTTCGGCACGGCTTTTATCAAAAAAACTAGGAAAAAAGAAAGGGCTCAAGTAATGATGACATTGTTAAAGTCGGAAGGGGGATCTTTGAGAAAAGCAAAAGTAGCTTTATTCTCATTTCGACAAGTCACGTTGAATGAGGAAGCTGAAGGAGAGAGAGAGATGAGCTAAATTTGTACACATTCAATTCATTGTTGTTTTATCTAATGCTCCCACAGGGCTTTTAATAGAAAAAGAGTAAAATTATCTGTACACAAGATCTGTCTCCTCATCATTAGAAAAAAATATCCGTTCTCTCTCACACAGCCAACAGCGCTGTGGGAAATTACAAGGAACTGTTTTGTGATGTCGCATGACTATGCGATTGAGCCCACGCGAAAAGCAGAAGCGCACTTTTCCTCCCTTTCATTTTCCTTTTGTTTTACAATATTTTGAAATATGATGTTCAATTAGTTTAAATGCTGTCGAACAATATCTGCATGGAGGGAGGGAAATCCAATTGACAAGATAATGGAGGTATTTACGCTCTTTCTAAATTAAGAGAATTGCTTTCGGGATAAAGATGCAACTTGGATTGAGCACCAGGTGCTCTTGGAGAAGATGCCGCGGCGGTGAAAAACTTTCAGTTATTAATCAACTGAAATATTTAATTCGTCTACCTCCTGACGTTTTAGTTTGCAAAATGTATCCACATTCCATAGCTGCATGCAATACATAATAATATTCAGTAAAAGTACTTGTCATCAAATATTTGTGAACTATTTTACGATCGAATTTGGTCATTCAATGCCTTTCGTGATGATTGAAGTGAACCACATTGCTCAGCTGTCGTATATTGAACAAGATGACTGATTGAATATTGAATAATTAGTCGGCTCTCAAACCCTTTTGTAAAGATGTTCCAATTTTTTCGCTCAATGTGCTCACTCAACCATTCAGGGTAACCTTCTATATGTGGAAATGTGGAGTAGAGATTAAGCAACGATTTCCATTTATATTCAGAATCTCAACCTCTTAAGAACATATTCTTTTAACTTGTTTCATTGTGTTGTACAAGAGTATCGTAATCTCTCAAGTAAAATCTTCTACAACATTCCTAATAAACAGTTTGCAACCTGATTGCCAATCATTTAACTTATTTAATCGTGATAAGTGATTCTATTTGCTGAATTAGTGATATCATCTCTTCCCAGAGGGACTGCATAGGGACAAAATGGTGCTATCTCGAAAAAGAGTGTATATTATTTTTTAAGTGTACACTCATAAATGTCAATTCTATATCTTTGTATGTATTGATTGAAGATATTTATCGAATCAAAGAGACCTTAAAAATTACACATTAGTTTATATAACATCATTATTTTTTCCCATAGGCGTGAAGACTCAAGAGTGTCATGTACAACTACAAACTTACTCTTGATATTAAACTTGTCATATACCTTGCACCTTTTCATTCCACATTTTATCTATGGCAGATTTTTCTTGCAAACCAACCTGCATACCTGAAAAATCCAAGCTTATCTATGGTGAGGAGTGGCAGACAGGTGTGTACAGAAGAAATGTTTTATGCATACTAAAGTTCAACTCAAAAGCTGTTCAGTGTTCTCCGAGAGCTTGCATTGATAGCAAATGACGATATCCATTATTCCCGTGATTTCAGCTACTGATTAAAGCCAGCCAAACATGCAATTAAAGGATTAGTCAGCCAGTTTGAGTTAGTTGGTTAAATCAATAATTAGTCGTAATAGGTTAAACGTGTTTAGTCACATTGAGAAATGCATTGTTTAGGTACTTATTATGCTACATAAGAGGCAGTCAAGCATACCAAAGGTAAATGACGTTGATGACGATGCATTCATTAACTCTCTGCATTTCTCTACTACAACACATGCTACCAAAAACATGCACACGCTTTTCATTCATTTCATAGAATGAATGGCTTGATGAATTACGTATGTGTGGGCGACGTGTGATGGTTCATGAAGCGATGTCGTGAATTTTGTATTTTCAGTTTAACTGTAAATAAATAATATGAAAAACGAATGGGAAATTGCCAAGGGTTAAACAGTTCATTAAAATTTTTCATCTTTTTAGTTAGATTCATTAGGCATGCTTGCAATTTAAGGACTGCTTTAATTTATATCTTTTGTGTAGGTAATCATCAGCAAAATAAGTGTTCAAGGTGGTAGTCGAATAAATTGAACAAAAAATGTTTACACCTTTTTTTAAGTAACATGGGTGCTCTCTTCTCGTTTACGAAATACCATTTCATTTACATGAATTATGCTATTTAGATAAATTAAATTTGTCTTCTTGACAAAATACTCTTGCAATAAAATGGTTTCTAGATGGGTTCGTTATTTTACTGCTCAATTTATAATATTACATAACTAGGATTTTAGATTTCTTAAAGCAATTTCCCATATTTCGCATTCTCATCAAGCGCATCTTCTTTGAGAAAATTTGTGATCGTGGAGGGCCGTCCATTTAAAAAAAAGCTTTCTGACACAGGAAGATTAATGACAGTTATGTCGTTTGTGACATAATGCGAAGATTCACAACATCCTTGTAAAACATGCATCCAACTAAATTATTATTTACATGTGAGCAATAATGAGCATCTTTTGAATGATCACGTTTGCAACCAATTACGATCATGAAGTAGGTCTCTTTTCATACTCCACCACCGCCACCACTCTGTTAACTTGTGAGTAATAAAACATCAGCAGGTAGTCAATTGATAGAGTGGCTCATTCAAGTTTAGTAATAAAAACCTCATAATTTGCGAATAATGAAAAAATAAGTAATGAACAAAGTAAGATTATTAAAGAGGGACGATTAGGAGAAAAAGTCTGAGTAAATGTGGTTATACACACCTGTGTGTTCCGTATATTGTAACACATATGCACTAAAATATTGATGTGCTCATGTATCCCGTCAAATGGTCGGCTGTCTTTTATGTGTGGGAGATTGTTTATGACTGTGTTGATGATGACGTTGTTATTGTCTCGATTGCTCTTCGGTCTTGATTTCCGTCCCATACCTTTTTTTCTTGTTGTTCTCCTTTACGTCTAATGGCCATCTAGTGCTACTTGCTTGCTTCAACTTTTTCTCAATAAATAAGCTAATATGCCAGTGCTAGACTACGTGATGTAGATTGTTGCATCATTTTTAATGAGAAATATTGGTCATACAAATTATAGTGAAGTAGCACGATTGCATGTGCAAATCACTCACTGAGTGTGAAGCCACTGAATCCCATCACGCATGCGTTGCAGGCCCTCTCTACTAATCTTGAAATCTGTAGAGCATTGTAACACCCTCGATCTCCAGCAGGGAAGCGGAAAATAAGCATTCCTTTTATTGATATGAATGAGGTTATAAGTAAGTGATGACAAAATTAATTGAAAGGGAAACAATAGATTGAGGTGCTAGCTTATACTTGATCATGACGCATCAGTCGAAATTAACTTGACACTCTAATAAGCGACCGTATTATCTTCTGCCCTTAGACTATTGCGAAAGTTAATAAAATATGACAGATTTTTTTTTCTAATCAGATTCAGATTCAATCACACCAACTCTGTCATTATCAGCTAAGTTGAATTGCTAATTTGCACAAAACATTGGCTTTCAAATTGGCTGATATTGTGGCCAAATTGTCGATTCATCTTTAGAGTTGCACACAGGAGCACGTTTGAAAGTAAACTTCAATGCGTGTAATTTCTTCCCAACACTTAACCTCCACTTAACCCATATGTCGATCGACCATTGAATTGTATTGGATTGAGGTGTTTTGCAGTTTGTTATTAGAGATTACACATCACCTTCTTATAGGCTTTCATCGGCACCTAAGCTGTAAGCCTGAGGTGTAACAAAAAAGTCCAATTAAATCAGCAGTATTTTTTTCCCGAGCTTGAAGTACATTCTTTCAGTTATGGACAGAGGTAGGGGTGGAATGGGGTGCATTGTGTAAAAAATATATATTTTAATATGCAGTTCTCGTGTGCGATGTCATATTTTGCATCTGCCACTTGAAACATGGCGTACTTCACGAATGATGAGATGATGGCTCTGTCATTGTTTTTGTGTAGTATTCCCACGTTGTCAGTCATCAGTTACAATAACAATGTACTTCTACACGACGTCATTGCACCAGTCAACTGAAGTCATAAGTCAATGTGATTTACTGAAAATGTTCCTTGATGCGTACAAAACACATTTGACGAGAGTTGTACATAGATAAATCACAAATGGGATAAAAGTTATTGGAAAATTAATGATGAGCTGTGCAAATTTTAAAATGGCACACGTTTTGCAAATCTGTCATTAGCAATAACACTTTCAGTGCCAGACATTGTTTCTCAAGGGATGTTGATGACGACCTTAATCAATTGATTTGCCGTTGTCCTCGTAGCTATTAGCAAGCTTGCCGTCTCTTTCAAAAAAAACTTTTGATGCATCTTTTTCTGATTTCATTTTTGTTTCTAGTATGACAAGGCCGTTTTAGCAAACAGCAGGAAAGTCTTTCTTGGTTGGTCAAACCCTTTTTGAGTTGATTGTGCTTTAAATTGCAAAAAGGTGTGAATTTGGCAGGAAACTAACAAAAGGATTTACAAGCTTGACAACCCCTTCCAAAAATTTCCCATACTTGCGATCGCTTCCTCTGTAATTCAATCCGGTTGAGGCAAATGGATTTTTTAAAGTAGACCAGTAAAAGAAAAACAGAACTAGTTACAAAGCTAAATGATTACCGCGTGTTTATAAGATCACTTTATGCAGTACATTTTAGAAATAAAAGTGTAAAGACGTGAGCTTCACCTGTTGTTTTCATTTTAAAAAGGAAAATGCAGTTCTACTTTTTGAACATTTTTATAGTCCACGTGATCCTATGCAAGAAGGATGATCATTCATGAAAACTTTTACCTTCCTGCTTTTCACTTCAAATTGAACTGGTAAAGCAGCATGGGATTTTTTGGCACAGGAATGATTTATTTGTGGAGGTGAATAAGAGAGAGAAAATGCATTAATTACTAGTGCTCCTATTTATGCAAATTGTTGAGCTTTAGGTCATACTTTCTTCTCATTCTCACGCTGGGGCAGAAAAAACATTGAATTGGGTAAGTCCGCATTGGCATGCTTAAGTTTTTTAAAAAAAAACTTATACTCGAACCCAATTTATTTGAACATTATGAGAGGACCTCCTGTTACAAAACTTCCTGTTGCATGTTGGGCAATGTGTGATATTAGGTTTTGAGGTTTCACATCGAAATGCATTATCATTGCAGTTTTTAATTCGCTTGTGGTGTTTGTTTTTTCACATACTGTGAGAATACTCTTTTATTTAAAATTGAGAGTGTGTGTGCTGAGCCTCTTTAAATGGAACTGAATACGATTTCAATGGAATTCAACTCCTTTCGAGTAGATTATTTCGTTAAAATGGTGATATATGAAGGAATAGCTGATACCCATTGAAATCCAAGCTTTTGTTCAAAGTTTTTGATTCGATTCACCAGGAGAACTCTCACTAATCATCTTTTAGGCTTAGGTTTTTTCCTCTTCTTCTATACGATTCATTTTACTCGCTCAGCAAGAGCAAGCCACGACGACCACGATTTTGGCAATATAAAAAATCCTCTCGTTCTTACCAATGATTTGATGATTGTTACATTCTCAAAGCAAATCAACACGACACGAGGATGCTGATTGTGATGATGATGCTTGCCGCTGAGGGGATGATGATCTTTGATGTTTGAATCCTAGAATGGGAGATGTTTGCGAGTGATGTGTAAATAGTATAAAAAAAACTTTTAAAGATATATATATGTGGTAACATTTTACTTTTTAGCAGAAGAAGAACAAGTCAAATGTCACTAAATTTGTTGGCTATGATGGTTGGTGTTAAGCTTGAATTGGTGATGCGTCACGTAGGCACTACAGCAAATTGAGACATTTGTTGGTGAAAAGATGAATAAGGAAGATAAATCAACTGAGTGGTTAATGATTGTAAAAGTGTGTCAAAACAAAACTGCGGTTGATGGTTTGTTTAAGATTTTCATAAAGGTATGAATGAATGCATAACATTTGAGCAAAAAGACTGCTCATTACAAGGTTTGCCATGCAATACTGGATTTTATGCATATTTTTCTCGCCAGAAATCGTATAAATTTGGAAATTCACATATGAGCACTTTAAAAGTGCATATGAGAGAGCTGATGAAATATACAAATGTCTAGTTAGGACTTGCAATGCAATCACTCTTATATGAACTAAAAGTTACGTAATGTAATCAATCTCACATGAGCCTCCAAAATCCTTTATACACGCTTGCTTTCTTCAGTTGTGTAAATGCTGGTGAAGTATTTGCAATTTTGGTATTGCATGGTAAAATTCCATTTGGGATTAATTGTGGGGATTTCATTCCAGGTAATTCCTCTATTTTCTCAAATCACGAATAATTATTCCTCAATGACTAAATATTCTACTGGTTTTCCATCCAAATTTCATGGCGAAGTCTAAAGTTGAATGGATCGTTGCCGTGCACTCTCCAGATGCTACTAAAGTTATTGAAGAGAATATTTTTGCAATAATTGTTTTGTTTTTCACAATCATAATTCTCTCCACTTATCAACAATCTTTTCATGAGTTATCCTGAATGCGGCGCTCTACATGTGTGCATGTTGTGGCATGAATGGAATTTTTCCCCTAATTGAATCCTATCATTTGCATTTCAAAACACCTCTATAGGCACCTTCACATCATCCCTTCGCCTCGTTATAGAAAAACGGCTAGAACACCCTCCGGCATCCCTGCTTCTTTTGTAAAACAAAAGGCGAGAGTTTAAAGATTGTGCAGTGATAGATACATACACATATATACAAAGTGCGCAATCATAGAGTTGTAAAGCTTACATATATGTATATCCTCCTCTCTGTGTCATTATCAGCTTGCAATCCTGTAATCATCTGTAGAACAGCAATATTTCAGCCTAATATGAATTCTCCTATTGTTAACTTGCCATTTGCATTGTGGTGTAATGAAGAAAATGAACCATACCACAACCGATTTTTTCCACACTGGGATAATATGTAAATACGTAGGGATTATGAATACCTCAAAATATGGATAGAAGAGTTCCTTATGAGTTAAAATTCATCACACTGCCTGACTATGACTAGTGAGTGAATAAAAGCTTGCAATAATAGCTAAATGCACAGTGCTCATCACTGCAATCAAAGTAATCCTGGCAAGGAGAACGTCTTCAATTTTCTTGGATGCAAACACACCAGTTTAATATGGATTGCAGAATCAAAGGATCATTACAAGGAAAAATTGATGGCAAAGCCAAATGTCAGGCTATTGTTATCATCCTCATTTTCATACTTCTCGCTCATTCTTCGTTTCAGAGATCATCGTTAATATCCCCTCTTGTCTACATCAAAAAGGTAATGTAACAATGCTTCAAGTCAAGGCGTTTCCTTTGACTTGACAAAAAGGTGAATGTGAATTTTCGCACCCACACGCATCAGGAATAGGAAGCTTGACACAGGCATACATGTTTTTAGAAAGAGAATTGATATAGGTACTGTAGTAAATTTCAAGCATGATATGCCTACGTATTCCTGCTAATATTTTTTGCATAGAATTAAAACTCATTGCTTTCTACATGGAATAAATTCTCTGTGTTGGTATCCAGTACAAAAAAAACTCTTGAGAAATTGCTTCAGCTCAAAGAGTAATGTACAGGGAACGAACAAAAAAATCTTTAAACGATCTAACTTTTTGGTCATTGATTTGGTCTAATGGAGCATTGCAAGTTACACAGTATCATCAAGATAACATATACTATACGCTCTTGTGTGGGCATAAATAGCAAACTTAATTCCTGCCTTAGGAATCAGTATACTCATCGATTCAGGATTCACGTTTCACCTTATATTTGACAGGTAGGAGAAAAAAATATGATCGGGTCAAGCCCGATATTTTCCTACAGTGAATACTTTTTTAGGCATCTTTAAATGACAGAGTGTGCTCGTCTATGTTTTCTCTGCTTCAATCGTGATTTGCATTCATGCGAGTGAAGTACCGGGCGAACATAAGATGGTACGGTACATTTTCTGTGGGTATCTCCCTCGGCTTTTATATCGGTTTCTTAAAGAATTCTTGATAAGAATGATAATGATACTTAATACTTTCCTTGGTATATACACAACTATATATATACACTATAACTCTGTATAGACAGCTATTGTGCGTGTTTGATTTTTTTGGTCATGCCACTACAAAGATCCAGACAACATCTCCTTTTTTTCCTTCAAAAACAATAATGTATGCATAGAGGGTAGTAGTAGAAGAAGGAGGGACAGACGGAAAGTTTTTTTTCTTCACTTTTTTGACCAATTGTTGAAATGTGATATACAGTGTTGATTGCAAATACGGTGAAAATGATTTCAGGCTACGTAATTTGCTTGAAATATGAGTCAGCAAAGTGCACTTAAGTTTTATCGACAAACCCTAAACACGTCATAGGTCGACAACTGGTCTATTGCCTGTATATGATATCACTGTATATATAAACTTTACTATCATTATTACTGTTCTCGTAGAAATCAGAGTGAGTGCATCCGTTAAAGTATAAAATGTTGTTTTATATTATAACCAACTAGTAGCTGTTGTACTCAAGTGACTAGTTTTGCCGGAAGATTGTTATCACTTTGGTCGGGTGATGTCAGCAATCTTACGAGTATTCATATCGATGTCAAATTATTGATTGACTTTTATATGCATTCTTTTTCGAGTGAAGGGATTGAGAGAAACAATCCTGTTAATTTACATGTTGCATTTTTAAATTTGTCTGTATAATGAGACAAGGCAAAGGGTGAAGGGGGATTTGAATTATAGAAAAAAACTCTTCTCGACAGTATCCCTTCAGTTAGTCAGACAAATCATTTGGATTATATTTACGACGAGACAAATTGGATGTGCAAGTAGAAACCATCATGACAGGGGAAGTGTTTTACGCGATATTTTTACTTCCTACACAAGTAAAAAGCTCAAATCCCTCTGTAATGACGTATTTCAAAACAAGCTTTCCACTCTCGAACCTCAAAAAAGTATGTATTAATCCTGTCCTGTCCACATCAATCTAGTTTGATTGCTCGTCAAGAATGTCGCTTTTTTGTCAGCTTCCTCTAATTTTCACTTAATAATAAATTCAGTGTAACGACGTAACGAGATGAGGACGAAAAAAACAAAGCACATCCATTATCTTAAATAATCAAAATGCAACAAAATAGATTTTATGATTATTTTTAAAGCAGAAAAGGACATGTGATTATGAACCATGCTGTGTCATCATTTGAGCCTTTTAAAAATAATGTATAGTTCACAATAAAATCCTGAGCATGTTCAGCTTATCCTTGAACCATTGTTAGTTCCTGTAAAATACTAAAATTGAATGTTTTACTGTAAAATGTTTTTTCTACATGATTTTTACTATCTTATAAATGTAAATAATGCTCACACAATCGCACACTCAACTTCTGCAAGCCCAGGCGGAAATAAGGTTATAAAGAGGTGTTTCATTCAACGTACAGTAATCAGCTATAAAAGCAAGCACACTTTACTATTGTCGTTAATGGATTGACCATTAATTTTCTTTTTGTTGATAACAACCGCAATATATATGTATATCGTATATCGCTAGTGTACTTTGCAAAGGAAGGTCACCCGTCGCATTTTTTTTCCTAACAAGAAAGCCCATGCCTACACTTAAGTAGACATTTTAATGAATGAATATGGATAGCTCCGGCACATATATCTTTCTGGTAGGTTGGATAAAGAATCATTTTGAATAGATGACAGTGTAGGTAGTTGTGTGTGTGTGTGTGTGTGTGTGTGGATCTGTGTAATAAGGAGGTAGACAGGTGGTAAGGCTCAATCCATAGCTTATCTTGAAGCTATCTTCTTTACTTGTCTTTTTGAAGATTCCGAGTTGAACAACGTCTTACACCTTCCCCTTTGATGGATTTAAACTTGCTAGCGCCTTTCCATTGAAACGAGCAACTGTTTCTGCTAATTATGGTAATAAATTCATGATGAGGGATGACAGTCACTTGTATCAGTATCTTTTTTATCCCGTTTATGTACAATACACAATACTTAAATGCTTAGAATGTACAATAGATGGATAGAGTATTTTTTTGCTGTTTGTTGGTGTGAGCAGGCGCTTTAGTTTGTTTTGTTTTTATGATTACGCTCCATAAAAAAAATGCGAAACTGATTTTTTTTACGAGAGATTCTGTCTTTAGGTTAATGTTAGCAAACACGGCAGAAAAAGAACTGTGTAGCTTAGTCTCCCTCCGCGAAGAAAACCGTTATGTTCTCGTTACAACAATTTTTAGAATTTAACGAATGTTTCGTTAATATTTTACGACACAATTAAGAGACGGTAGGACTAGTATAAAATGTTAATATTGTCATGCCATGCAAGGGTAAAAAATTACAGGTTGGATGTGCGTATTGTCTTGATATGACACTTGCTTAGATTGACGGATTAATTAAGAAAAACTACTCGAGGGTATGGTACGTAGTATTATTGCCTTGAAGCGATATACCACCACTATGCCGGTGGTAAAGCAGTTAAGTTTTTTTTCAGCAATTTTACATGATTTCATAATTACTCCTGCCGTATTTTTGCTTCTTGATGTTCAGATTGTTGCATAATTGCAGGTTGTGCTAAAAAGAATCTGCATCATCCGTCCGTGTCCATTTAAAGGAAAACGAATGATTATGATTGCGATATTTAAAGGTAATATTTAATTGCCGGTGGTGGTGTTAGCCGTTAAATAAAATAATGCATAATTTGAGGGATTGCGTGAAGGATGGCAAGCGGATTACTGTCTTGTTTCCTGCATGTCCTTTTGAATTAAATAGGTTTTTTCTTGCGAACGTGGCATACACTACGTGTAACTTGTCATATGAAATGAAAAAACATATACTCCCAACACGGGAGAGAAGGAGTGTGGTATTCTAACAGTCCAAATGATTTTATAGCAGTCCCTTTAACCGAGTAACAGTGAGTTTGTGTGTGCCGAACCGTTGCGTAACCTGATACATTCTGTCAGATCAACAATTATCACCTGAGAATCTGAATTATTCAAGTCATAGTTGTCTCTAATAAACTCCCTTATTCTCATGGTCTACAAGGACTGCATCAAGATTTTTGCATATTGAAATAGTTTATTTGCAACAATGCTGCACTGCAGGTTAATGTTACGGAATTGGTGAAGATGCAAGAATGATAAATGAAATATTTAATAGGAATTCTTCAAAGGAGAATTTCCATTAACAAACAAGTATATTATGTAGATTGGCTTTTTATATATTTATTCTGCCTTATCAAGTGCATTCTTATATATTGGTTGAAATAGTGCCAGGTAGTGCCTTTTTTGTATTCAGATCGCATCGAAACTAGGTGACATTTTCTAGCAATCACTTTTTTTTTGCTTGGGTATGTAATTCTGGTTCAAACACGCACACGATGAGGCAGCAATACAGTGTCTAATTCTTGTAAAGCAGTTGGGGTAGCATCCGTTTACCTACGGTTGCTTGTGCTTGAGGAAGAACGACAACAATCATTTTCCTATTGTATTCATTACCGTTTGATGTGGTAAGGTGGACATGTACTCTTGCATCACAAGACGGGGCTCTTCCATCTCGGTTGTAAATGAGATCCATATTTTAAAGACAATTTGTCTAAGACTGGCTTTTACGATTGCATGGTTGAAGAATAATACGAAGATGTCAGAATGAATTTTCAAAGAAAATATCAGACCTTCAGCTTTGCCTGAGTTAGCAAGCATTAGCACTTGTTTCGTAGTTAATCCCTCCCTCGTTTGGAAAATAAGAAAAAGGTAATTGAGATCAAATGCTTAGGCGTTCCTGGCATCGTAGTGATGCTTATTATCCATAAAAATTATGTCGCATCATCCTTAAGCAGAGCGGTGACAAGTGACAAGTTTACTTCATTTTTTTTCCTTACAAACATTTTGCAATTTACTAGCGGTAAAATGTAGTTCACTCACATGCGTAATGTGGCACAAGCGTGAAATCGTTGGAGGTGGATATATTCTTGAAAAGCATTTATATGTTCAAGTTTACTCTATCATAAATGCAGTCGTGTGCATTTGTTATCAATCAAAGGGAATCGATGATGGTATCGCAGTAGAGGCGAAAAGCTTTGTAATGTATATTTATGACGTGGCCTTGTTTCCTTCAAGAAAAATGCCCAATATGACCTTTTTCCATTGATATTTACAATAAATACTAATATGTTCATGGTTTGCTCAAGTGTTTCCAAAAAATTATAATGAATGAGGGAAAACAGCCAAGATCAATGATCCATACGTGCACACATGAAATAAACTTTTGTATAGCCTCCTCACCAAAGTCAAGACGACTTTAGGCTTGTTTCACTTGATCACGAATGCCAAAAAGCGACATGAATTTATGTTCATCAATAAAAGGCATTTACATTTCATCGGTCTATGAACTTGCCACAATGTATAAATTTATTCTCTCGACTGGACCTTTGCTACTTGTATTTCTTCATGAAAATTTTCTTCTTCTTCCACACATTGAAAATCCCTTATAAAATCTCAATGTATATAGTTTTCACCGCGAAACAGGGATACGAGATATGACGATACGAATGTGTGTGTACATAGTATACAGTAGTTTTGTGGTACCTGCAAAAAGAACAAGAAAATAGTATTGCAATCATAATGGAAGGGAAGAGGACAGTGATAAATGACCGGTTTCTATAAGAAAAATCTATACATGTGCAGTATATTAAAAATGGGGAAGAACCGGTAAAACATTAGTGATTGCAAGTTGCAAGTTTAATGCATAATACGTATTATGTACACAGTGTACATATAATAAAGTTAGGTACATGTGATCAAAAATACTTGGTGAAGAACATCTGCCACTTTTGAGAGAGAGAGAGGAGGAAGCTTAAAAATCGTGTTTATCTCGAAAGGGAGAAAAAGAAGTTGCCCGACCCATCATCATCATTTTTGTGCAATGGAGCTAAAAGGTAATTAGAAGTGGTCAGATTTCGGATTCCTAATACACAGGGGCTATGTACATAGTATTATGTGTGGACGTCATATAAATGCAGTTACAAAAGGAGAAGCTCAAAAGCATGCATAAATTTACATTTAAGATGCACCAACTCAAAGGGTTGAAGAGTTGTCAAATGGATGCAATTTCTTTTCTTGTTATGCCATGTTATATTGTGACAATAGGCTAATGGTATACATGAAGGGAGGGTGCTGCTCTGGGTGCTAAAACTGCTACTTCTACTTTTTTCTTTTACCTTGGCTAGGTCACTTGAATTGGTATAACTGAATTGTTGACTTACAATTAAAATTAGATGGGTGCTCTTGTTGAGCCATTCAAATCTGAGGGTGATCAAGTTTTCTTTATGGAATCTGGGGTTGGTGGATAATCGATTGGAGGAAAATCGTCTAGTTCTTCGTCGGGGGCTTTATTCTTCTTTCGTCTCCCGCGACCCTTCCTCTTCACCTTGCGAATTTCCTAAAGGATATTTCATGTTTTCATTAATTCTCAACTATTTTGTCATTTTTGTAAGAAAAATTGTTTTTTCTTCTGGTAACAAGTTTATTTCATGTCAGGAGAAGAATGATTTATTAGAATTCATACTGTTTTTTGTACATTTTTCATTTTCACATGTGTACCTGGCTCTCGTAGATGATAGAGAGGATTCGTCCTACAGCAGGATCATTGTAGCCATCTTCCAACACTCGACAGTATGACTCGATGTCACGAAGTTTCTTGTAATAAAAGTCACGTTCCTTCGAAAGGCCTTCAGATTTCAATTTAATGTCCATAATCTTCACGGAGAATCAGAGATGAAGCCAGAATATAAAGGATTTGCGAAAAAATAAAAGATATTTTTTTAGAGTTTCCGTACCTGTGTAGCCAACGCTTCGGTTTTGTAGTCATTGAATAAAATATTGCCGTAGGTTATCGCAGCGCTCATAGGCGTCACAACACTGTCGTCTGTTGGAGGGGGACTTGAACTTTTGGTGGGGTACTTTGAATCGATGTAATGGCTGTATTGAAACATTTTTGCGGAATTTTCAAAATAAATTAATGTGGGGTAAAACTGGAAACCGACTCTGGAAACTTTTCTAGCGTCCGCCTAGCTTCAATGTCAGCTCCAGACTAAGATTCCAGTCTGCACGCAAAGGATCTATTATATACAGTAGATTTCATTCAGCCTTCAAGAGTACATCACGTTTCGTTTTCCCATGACAAGAATTGTGCATGCACAATAGTTCCATTAAGAATTCATATTTCATCATACATATCTATAGCCATAGCCATAAAGTCTTGTACAAGTTGATATTATGAATGAGCCTTAGAAAGAAAGCAGCAGGGGTAAGGAAAGTGCAGATTTACCTTATTTCCGATAAAGTTGAAAAAAGGGAGAAAGCGCCTGACGGAGGAAATGAGGGCTGTTAATCGAAAATCGACATTTCGTGCGTCGTATCCCTTTCTTTCCTAACTTGCTAGAATTGACATATATCAATCTATGCATTATAGAGTACATGATTGTTGATTTAGTATCATATTGTTCCGTACACAAGGAAAGTTGAGAAAAAAAGCATGTTTGCACATGGTGCACCCGTCGATTTATTTCCCCCAGTTTTTCATTCTACCCTGGTATTATAAATCCATTTGCGCAATTTCTCTTGCAAAACTTTCTTTAATATGAAGCTAAGTGAGTTGGCCACAAAATCCTAATTTTCGGTGTTCTACTCTCTCCACCAACCACAAATTATAATTAGGTCAAAATCGAAGCTGTCATTTTCTCGTAAGTTTTTCCTTCATGAATCCGGCTCAATGATGTAATTTGGGAAGTAAGTATTGGAGAAAGTTTCCAGCACAAGGTATTCTTAGCAAGTGGGACGGGTTTTCTATAAATGATGCGATTCAGTGATAATGTTAAATCAATAGATTTGAGCTCAACATGCCATTCCTAATACACGATTTGGGTGGGACTACAGATATGGGATAAAAGTTACCTATCCGTTTCATGTCCTCTGTCAATGTAATCAATGAATCTGACTATTTTATGGATATATGAGTTATATCAAACATCAAACATTGGTCAAGGAGCTAGTTAAAAATTGCACCACCAACGTTCGCTCACTTTGAGAGTTTAGTCGGCAAAATGGGCATTTGATTTTGTACACTGGTACAATATGGTTTTTTTCTTCTTACCATAAAACGTGCTGTTTTCTGTCCTCGAAAGCAATAACATATAACACAGGAAATGAAACATACCGTGCAATTTTATTCAACTCATTCGTGACCTTGTCTCACATCCATTTTTTCCTGCTTAATCCGGCAGGAGTGAGCAAATATGTGAAAACGCCAATTGCAAATAGGTAGTTTTAATGGATAAAATTATAGGCTATAGGTACATACTATACTTTATATCTATGTCATGCAATGACACGGTATGACTTAAGGACTGATGAATTGCCGGAGGCTTTGTTTTAAGCGGGCAAGTGGCCAAAATAACTGAAATTCTAAGGAATTTGCTTAAATTCAGGGTAATTTCTTTGTCAACTTGAAATGAAAACCTTGTGATTTAGAGCTACACATTTGATTTACCAAAGCCTCCCATATAATAGGCTTTTTAGATTTGAACTTTTATTCATGAATATTCATTCCACATATATTTCATAAATTAAGCAAGGTTTATGGAAATACAATTAATTATACATTCACAGTGTGGTCCGGAATATTGTGAAACTTGGGATTATACTCATGTCAACATTTCATTTCTCACAGTCACCCGTTAGCCCGTCGGAAGAAAATGATTCGTCATACTGTTGCATTACATGTGTACAACTTCCCATGAAATTAATGATTTTGGAGGAAAACAATTCTTCATTCCCAAATACTCCATCCTTTCCTCAAAAATTGTAGCTTATAAGTTTATGGAAACTTTCACGATAAACAACAAAAACGTAAATTTTTCTACACCCCAACCATGCTGCTTTACATAATAATATGCATGTCACAAACTTCCATGTAAAGTTTATCCTTATCCTCGCTCAATCAACCACAACTCCCATTAGAAAATCGTGGTTGACGACATATTTATGCTTATCACTGTGTATAATGAACTATTTAAATTTTTATGGCTTGTCTAAATCGAATCGTTGTGTAGAAGGATGCCGTAAAAACGCATGTAAACACCCAGCTTAATGACCTAATGTAAATGACTTTTACGCCTCAATGCTCTTTCGATATCTTCCAAAAGAGCCTTGTCACCAAACCACCTACTTAGTCGCTGACATTAGGTCATTCATTTATCCTCTTCATTTGATGCATTATTGCATTAACAGTAAAGTAATAGAATCAGAGATGAGGATTGAGAGTGTGTGAGTAAATATCAGCTCCCAGAATTTGTAACACATCGACAGTGATATAGCATCAGGCCTTTTATGTCCTGGTGAGGTAGAAAACAATTTACTACATCTATTTTTATACTGCATTCATTTGATGACGTGCAAATTGGAATAAAAATCAACTATAAATCCCCTCTGAATAATTGATTTCGGTCCAATTTTGGTAGCTTGAAGAAGAAAGGGTCATTCTTTTCAAGTAATAAAAAAGCATCACTTTTTAATACCTACTGTTTAAATGGGTTAGGGCAGAACAAGAGCTAGATAAAATGTGTTTGCCAGCACCTTTATTCATACGTAATAGTGTATTCAATCACAATCTTAATATGCATCTAACAGTAAATTCCTATACTCTTTACTTTTTTCACCAGCGGATGCATCGTACCTACCTGATATTTGTTGTATGTCCACTTGTTAAACATGTGTGTCGACTTGTAACTTTTTTCTTTTCTTATATAAGCTCCCTGCATATTGTATAGATGCATCTTAAACAGTGAAGTGGCTTGGTTTAGGAAATGAACCAATTAAATAGAAAAACTCTTCTAAATCATATAATTTAAGCAATAATGGTCCTCAGAAATGTTCTACATGCATGACATTAAACACAAGGCTGTAGACATTAGAGAAGGCTGACACACCTTGCCTCACAACGATATTTACTCGTTTCCTTTACACAATGTTACAGGTCGTCAGTTGTTTACAGTCGTTATAACGGTATCCTGTAATTTCCAGGTATAAAAGCTCTATTGATTTTTAATGAAGTAATTTGTGTTTAAATAAAATGATACGAAATGCGGAACTGAATGAGCACAGCGCATGATCAATCAAAACATTTCACTTGTTTGTAAAGACAATGACTAGGGGTAAGAGAGATTGTGTGGATCAAATCAAAATCTGAATGAGTGTGCAGAGGAACGGTCCCTCCTTGCGTAAAACATAGGTACTCAAAACATGCACAATATAATACACGCAATTTCGCCATTGATGCAAATAATACAAGCTCATGGTCATTGAGTGAATCGATTGTTTTTTCTTCCGACTAGATTAGCGTGGTTAATTAGGCGTAAATTTGAAGCTGATGTGATGCATATTTGAAGATAGGAGATACTGATCATTGATCGTAAAAATGAATACGAGTCATTCAGCAGCCACACACAAAGTCTTAATAGCACAGAAGCTTGTAGAAGCGCCGCCGTCCATCCTTAGACTATTTTAATCGACTCAATTCAAGACCATCATTATTATATAGCATGAGAGCACACAAAAATATAATCTTGCATCATTGGAGATAATAACTTCACAAGAAAAAAAAGAATGTCATTGGAATTTTTTTAAAGTATGACATCGCAAACATTGTCATATCATCATAAGTAAACAGTAAATAATAGTTTTAGCTGTTAGCAAACGCGCCTCCTGTTAAAATACAGTATTTGGATGGAAAAAGTGTGTTTACTCAATATGAGCTGTTTCTTCACTTGTGTATAATGCCCGCTCTAAAAATATTATGCAAATCGTATATACCTAGCTACCATACGCAAGAGACATTATTAAAGATGATTGTGGAGAGTGTGAGTAAACCCAAGTGTGTGTATTATTTTCCACGTGGTGTTCAATTCCCATTGCCCTTCGTAGCAATTTTGAGTTTAGCAGTTGAAACTGAATTTCTCACGACAAATTTTATGTATATAATTATTATCATCATTATTACCATGTGTGTGCATCGCGTAACTCGCGTAAGGCAAGAGAGTCGTGAACTTGCGAAAAAATGTCGACTTTCCGTTTTCAAGTTGTGCATTAAAATTGCATGAGGGTAATTGTTTTTGCTGAGTGGTGCCTTCGGTTGAACTGGTATAGAATGCAAGTATTTGCATATAGTGTTATGACTAGGTATATATAACGTTAATTGCGAGATAGGTAATTACCTTTTAGCTGTTTGCCTTTAAGATATCTTGAATTTTGCTATCCTTGCTCTGGTTATCTTTTCAAGACAACGTCAAGCAGAGGACGGAAAAGAAAATTTGATAAACATGCTGAAACCTCGTAATTGCACACATACTATTGATAGATGCCTTTCTTTATCATCATGAGCAACTTCTAAAGTGTTTTAACTGTTTCAGCTTTATTTTGAATCTTAGTGATTTGGAAATTCAAAATTATGAAGAAGAAATTCTTTTTGACTCTTGAGCGTTTGTAGGTTAATATCATAAAACTAATGGAACGATCTGCATTATGTGGTGGTCTGTTTACGTTTTTAGAAAATTTTAATGTCGCATAAGCTTTACAATAAAAGGTCGCAAAATGAAAGGTTATGAAAAGGTCTTCATTTATGACTGAAAGCCTTATTTGAAATCGTCGTCACATTTTTAATACACTTTATACATATCATCATCTCAGTTGTTACATTAGTCATTATCCTAAGATTTTCTTTCTGAACTAATGAGAAAGTAGCAGCTGTCTCGATGAAGTTATTATTCCTGAAATGATAACCATACCTTTACAAATCATGTCGATGCATGAGACATCCTATGCTAACAACCTATAAGGGCAGTACCTATTTCACCTCTAAGATTATGTGATCCTTATGACTTAACTTACTATGCGAAGAATCTATGATTTAATCAAATTACAAACCTTATTCTACATAATTAACTTCTTCAAAGTCATAGACCACCTTGCTCCGCAGGTGTGGTTAGTCTGTCAGTGTCATTGCGATATTTTTTACGTGCATCACGTACTCATATCGATAAGTTCATTTGCATATTTACTCAGTCATAAATGAACTATATGTTTTACTACTTGCTAGTCTAGTTATCAATTATCCTTCCGGAAATAATTCGCTTGTCATTACCAACAAAAAAACTTGAATCTTATATTGATAATAAAAATGCAACTCTGTGATTATTTATACGAATAAGCTGTTTCCCCTTGGGTGCCATGAATGCATGACATGCGTTCTTTTTCTCACAGGCGGACATGACATATAACACTTACTTTACAGAAATAACTTGCATGCAAGCTACATTACTGTCAATCACTGCATTATTAATAGTTGTACTGAAATATACCCGTGACTCAATGAATGCTACAGTTTATATTAACCTTGCTGTAAAAAATAAGTCAAGTTGCGGTTACAGTTTTTCCTCTCGTAGCAAATGAACTTGTTACCGAGAACAAGAGATATCCCGCTGTGTCCTCTTGGAAGTTCACAGTCTCGGCTTCGTTTGATTGAGCAAAAAGAAGAAAGTGAATCTAGAAAGGTTAATTGCTTGCGGTTTGTTTTTACAAATTCCAATTTATAGTCGGTTATATGTTCGCAGTTAATCATGCAGAAATGTGCACAACATGAGTACAGAAGAAGAAAAAATATTATCGTGATTAAATAATTTCATGAAATATATCTACTCTCACAAAGGAAGCAAGCAGTGATTGAACAAAATTATTGAAAGTCGATCAGTTGGTTTTTCCCATTATGTAAAGTAGTAGTAGCTCAATCAAACTATTCACTTCCCCTCTCGTTTGAATGAGCTAGCCTGGAGGTCTCCAAGCCTATTTTTTATGTGTATAATAAGCCAGAAAACCATAATTCAAGGGAGTATACCAACACGTATCAGGTAAATCCATCTGTTTACCAATCACTATATGTACCATGTACCTGTTGTATGTCTCATACGCATCGGAAATAATACAGCCGTAGGTCAATCAAATAATATGAGCGATCAATATTATGCACTGCGAAACATTTTTTTTCTTACAATTACTACCAAATGAATTCTGAAATGAAAGGCTTGTCCTGCTATTTTGCTACAAGTGCATAATGTACAGTTGGCATATTTACAAGTTGTGCACACAGCTCATTGGAGATTATTGCAGATTGTCAATATTCTTCTAAACCAAAGCCAAGCCACAGTTCGTGCATAACATACACCAATAATAATTGTTTTATAGGTGTACAAATATATCCCTAATTTGTCAATATATACGTGTTACATTGTACCTGCACAAGGACCATTATTTAATGATCTCAAGTGGCACTTCATTTACGAAGCAATTTTTTTACAGTTGTCTCTTTATCACTTCCTGCATGATGCCTCGTATCAAAACAGAAAATGTTTACAATGCACTTGTTTGTTGTTATATGAGGCGAGCTATCATTTTCAAAACAAGCTGTGAGAATGTGCAATCACGCAAAAAAATCATGTGCAACTGCAAATAACTCTGTGAAGTAAGCAAAGAGGTGTAACTGGTCAGTAGAAGGATAAACAGCATTCCCTTGCCTGTGGTAAAGCTTGATAAGAATCTCGCATTAATATTAATATTGGGCAACTTAAAATGCAACTTGTTTACAAGAGCGAGAGGAGCGAATAACCATGTAATAATCACACACCACATTCCACTACCCAAGGTATCCAGAGGGTGTCAAATGAGGAAAACTAAAAGATAGAGATCAAGCAGACGTATGAAAAAACCCTGCGTGAATTGACGACGGCTCTTTAAGTCGTGAAGATTGGGACAAGGATTCAAAGAAAAGGGATACGGATACGTATATTTTTTTGCAAAAATTTACAAGTAGGAAGGAATACGAAAGAGTTATGACCACACGAAATGCAAATAGGCCTTTTCCCCTGACGCTGGCGCTAGGGCTCACGCTATGAAAATGTAATTACTATAATCATAATATCCAATAGGATAGAGAAAACGGTTTTACTCCGGTGTTATCCACCTTGTGTGAAGTGGAAATTGAGACGGTTTTTGTGGCAAGTTGATACTTGATACTCCTATCTCTGCATGTAGTACTTATTATGTGCCATTTAGCTTATTGGGATACTGGTTTCCTCAATCTGTATCCATATTATAGAGAAGTAGAAAATAACGGGGATGTAACTTTGTCTATACTTATTTTTATATTTGACTCTTGTACATTATAAGTTGCATACACCTACTCCATTAAACTACCCTTCACGGGTCACAATGAGATTAATGCGTGTCCATCCAAGCAGTGAGAAATTTTTCTTTATACGGGAAATACACCACGTTCAATATTTTTCCCAACTTTCTGTCCTATCGTGTCTTTAGTAAATAACTCAAGAGTGAAGTAACAACATGTTGGCAACTTGATGATGGTCGCTCACTGTGGTTTAGTCGTCAGCAACGGCGTAGATATTGCTTGGCGCTTATAGATCCCTACATGCCAAGAGTGAGGACCACGATGGAATTTTCATGGGGGGCTAATAAAGTGCTGATTTTGACAGTTCCTTGAGTTTTCCTTTGCAACTTTAGTTACGCTTTTATGCAAATTGATACAGTACGATATGGGAGGAGGAAATCAGTCAACAACAAGGATATTATAGCAGCTATAAAAATATTCATCAAGAAAACATTACATTTTTGTATGTTTACATTTTACTCACGAACACGACGATATTCCGTCATCATCCCAGAGCGAGATCCTCAAATCCTATATTTTTATGAAGGTATTGCTCCAAGACGTTTTCACAAAAAGGTGCACCCTTTTCTAATGAACTAAAGTAAGGATATTATATTTTCCTTCACTGTAATCATAACGTCATTTCTCCTTATATTTACTTGACTATGTGTGTGGCTTAATTTTACTGCATTTATTCGCAACATTGCAACTCCAAATTTAGATAAGGGAAAATTCTTAATTGGTAAAACGATGCAGTAAAATACTTGGTGCTATACCTTCTCCTCGAATATTCTTGGCGTTGAGCACACCTTAATTATGTGATTAACATCTGTAACAGTTCAGCTCTGAAACGGGTGCATTGCATATCTAAAGCAGTGGAGCAGTAGTGAAGTGCATGCTAACTCTTGCTTGACCAATAGAGATGGTGATCAAGATGACACAGGTGAAATAACGTGCATGCACACAATTTATGTTGGCTTCCGCCTTCGCAAAATCTTTTTTACTGTTGTTCCTCCTCACCTTATAGCTACGCCGTATTGTGAATGATCATTAATAGCTCAAGTGAAAAGAATGGAGGTAGCTTTTCACACAGTTGATGTATTTGTAGTGCAAAGCTCCAGCAAGATATTATACTTACGGGATAAAGATCATCTCATAAGTTACCGGATTTGGCGTGCAATACTGTGTATATTTCACTGTGCCGTACGCAACCTGCAGCTTTATAGAACTGAAATCTTGAGAATGGCTATCTCCCATCTTCCCCTCCTGAATGAGTAGGCATGTAGCGTGAATGATGCGCTCATAAACTTCCCGTAGGAGATTAAGTCAACAACATTTGAAGAGTTATCTTCTCTAAAGAAAATCAACAAGGGGGATTATTACGTTGAAATGGAAAATAAAATTATGTACTTAGTGAATATCTTCTTCTAAGGGAATATCACAAAGTAATCTATTCTCTCTCTCCTCTGTGTATGAAGATATTTCAAGTAATAAAAAAGGTAAAATGGAGCTTGGTAGGGAGTGGGGGTTGGTGATGTATTGTTGCCAACCGTTTAATGACGGGTTTTGCGCTAGAAAGCAGCCACACCACACAGTGGTCAATGATGACGGGTTGGCTAGATGTTCAAAAATTCCGTATATTTTGCTGAATCACGTGGCTCCTTGCACGCTCAGGTAGGCTAGACGGAGGCTGTTTAGTGGAAAAGTGCAAAATTTACGCATTTTTCTGCCCAATTCTGTTCGTGAGATTGTGAAGTATTCAAAATGCTAAAAGTGATTTTGACATGGATTATACCGGCTAAAAATTTGGCTATAAAATGAGTGTTAAAACTTTTGCAAGTTTATGTCTTCAAAATTCTGGCCGTGACCGTATATTAGACGTCAGAGAAAGATGCTTATGGACTGTAACATCTTTTATGTAGATGGGTCTTGCATTATTACCCATGAATATTTAAAATACATTCCAAATCCTAGCTGCAAATTTATCATTATCTTGAATGACTTTTTTTTATTCATGAATGAATTGAGTCTGACTTGCCGTATTTGTCTGACGCTACTGCTCCATCGAGGATTAACTTCTGTAAATTTGGCATATTTCGAAATAAATGTGAATTATTCTTGAATAAATTAGGTGGCCTTTTATGGATGCTGTGTCATCCTTTCATTGAGAAGTCCATTCAAGAAAAATACGAAAATCATTTGTGAAAATATTTGTTCATCATCTGTATTTTGGGTAATGTAATTTTTCCCCTTGGCTGTTTTTGGGAGTGGTTAATTCCCAATGGCACAAATTTCGCCACGAAATGATGTAAAATAGATTAAATCCTTTAGAAATAACGGTGTGAACGGAGATTTACTTAAAATTGATGTAAAAATTTTGGTGAATTGTGTGTTGAGCATGAGCAGTTTGAAGAAAAATCATTTGTCATGATTTAAAAGTTCACTGCTCCGTTTTACTCTCAAATAATAATTTTCTGTTAAAAAGATGCGTCCCCGTCCATGAGTCAGTTCATGAATGAACAAGTAATTGTAATAATCATAGGCTCAATTAGGAAAAGTTTTAAGTTTCCTCTTGTCCGTGAACTAGGCAGTGCAAATTGCAATGATAAAAAATAAAAATGAAGTCACCACAATATCAACCATAATGGATTTTCCCGTGTCCTGCGGCAAATTCCAAGCAAAAACGAATGCGAATATAAGCTCTACATGAATCGTGACAGTTTTTACAAAAGGCTATAATTTTTTGTAGTTAGGTACGATTTCTCTCTACCATTGTGTATTTTTAGGTATAAAAGTATTTTTTTCAGAATCATGAATTTTCATTAAAATTAAGCGCGTGATTAGTAAGCAAAGCATTTACTTTTACTCATTTATCCTCATCCCTATTCTAGAAATGCTGTTGTTATCATGTGTACAACTGAAGGTAGAAGTAAACCCGTACGCTTTTGCTTTATTTAAAAACAACCTTTGAATAATTAAAGACAATTTTTACTGTAACAAAACCCGAAAATTAGCCCACGCATGTGTTTACCACGAATGATTTATTACAGTGAAACGTGCTAAAAGGAGATGGTTGATGTACCTACTTGAAAATAATTTGCTTTAAAAGAAAACACCGTACCGTGATGAGGTCAAAAATCTTTTGTTACACTTTTTCCACAAAAAGTGTATTATGCTAAAGAGAAACGGACATTATCACTTGATCATTAGGAAAAGAACATGAACAGATTAAATCTAATCTGTTTTGCTTGCATAAAACAAAGACACGAAAGAAAACTTGCTCGCGTCTAGGACTTTTATACACTTTTATTTCTCTCATCTTTTTATCGACGCTTTAACAAGCTCACCTCTAACCAAACGAGGATCACGTTAAAAAAATCTCTGCGTACAGTATAGGATTCTTCATTGTTGAGCTAGGAGTTCTTTTCGTGACAACTAAATTCGATTTTTTTCCTCACACCTTATCATTATTATACAATGGATATAAAATTAAAATAGCATATCCACTTTTTCTACCTCCATTCGTCCTTCATACTATAATAGATTCACGGAAGATGGAAAATAAACTGCGTAAGCAAAATATTACGTCTGCTGGATGTTATTTACGCGTGGTCCTTTCTTCACTTGTTGTGACACACACTTTTAAAGCATGGCTATATTCTCTGACAATGAGAGCTTCACCTGTGCCAACAACTTTTGCTTTGTCTTATGACACGTTAAGTGAAGTTGTAGTCATAAGTCACTCAATCTGTTTTTCTCTCTATTGTAAGTTTTTATTGTTATGGTTGATGATGATTAGATACTAAGAAGTCAAACTAAGTTTTACACAAGAGGACATTGCATATATGGCACGCATGCAAAATATTATTCCGAGTTTTACTGGCACGAAGAGCAAACACATAAAATAGCTGCAAGTCATATAAAACGTGTGGTTTTTCTGCTCTACCTATTTTTGATCATGCTAGTTTGCTCATATGTTGTCATCTTGGAAAGATGATGGAAGTGATGGAACATGTTTTACGTAAAGAAGTGACGAGAATGATGATGTGTAAAATTTTCATTTTCATTTTGAAGATAGTCATCTCTATCATATTTACATTGGAAGGCCTTGCCTTGAATTTTTTTTTGTCAATATCCCGTATAAGGTAGGTAAACTTGATCAGAATGATCAGTTTCCGAAATCAAATCTGAAATTAAAATCAAAAGTGACGCTTGGAGCGAAACCAAAATGCGAAATGCTTGTAAGCTTCAGTCTTAATCAGGGGATTAGACGAGTGGAAAGAGCAGCTTGCCACTTTCATCTAAAAGGATTTTTTTGGGATGTGGACCAACAAGAAATCTTGGTGGTAGGCGCTTCAATTTATATCTCTTTAGCTAACTGGTTTACATATCAATGAGGCAATAAGAATCCACCTGGTTTTAGTAATTAACCTGTGATAATATGTAATCTTTTGGGGTTCTTCGACTCCCTGTTATATCATATCGCTCTAGAAAGAAAAAAAAAACTATTACAAAAATCTTTCAGCCTTGCCGATCAGATCAATGGTGGTGGCCCAGTTGTTTATCCTCAAGCCTCCGTTTCCAAATTCCTATCATCTGTTCCACTTGCTTCAACAAAAGGAGAGCTTAAGTACACTCCTGTAATGCTGGTTGGCTAATGTACTGTAAATATATGTACATATTTAGATTGCTCATTTAGCTCATACCAATGTACTTCTCTACAAATATATATTATCCGCTTATTTGCAATTTGATAGCGATATTATGATGGTGGAGTGAGCATTCTATCAAAAATCGCACTCTCCGCTAGGTATAACAAGGTAGCCATCTGTTATTTCAGTTTATATGCAAATCCTTCTGGTTAATCACATGTCACAAACCCACTATCAATCCATGCATTAAAAACAAGCTTTGCTTTGCTTAACTCTCTCAGACGAAACATGATCCTTCGTTCAAAAACTTTTTAGAAAAATAACAAAAAGTCTCTTTGCATATTATTCCTTAAAGCACACTCGGATTCCCATTCAAGGTTACACTTGCCGAGGTTTTAATGCTTGGCTTGTTGTACAAAAATTAATCATATAAAAGCTTCAACAAAGATATATGGCTTTGTGAACTAATGCACATATATATTTGATTATAGCAAATGTATAAATCTTAGGAAAAAGTTATAATCTCAATGAATACCTTTGTTGATCGACTATTTCAATCTTTGTAAGTGAAGTCCATCATGGCGAAAGACAAATCCCATTTATTTTAGCTTAAGCGACAATCTCAAAAAAAGCTCATATGGCTGATGTAAGATTCATGTAATTGTAATGGGAAATTTAATAGATTTTCTTCTTCTCTTCTTCTTGTTACAGGTTGGTTTACACTTTTAAACCAAGAAGGGAAAGAGTGTGCCATGACGCTTACGTCAATGGGTCAAGTTGCTGCCGCAAGGGTGCCTGCCTTCCTAACAAAGTTTGATGTGCCAGTCTACAAGCTCACTGACGCCAATGGTAAGTGATATTCGATATTATAGGGCTCCATCTTGGACTAAAAATGTCAAGGACAGTTGTGGTGAAAATTGAGTTTGCCCTCTGTGTGTAAATTTAATTTTTAAATTGGTAAAATGACAGTACTCGAATGAAAAATCGTGTTTATCTCCTCTAAAATACACACAAAGTTGCAAAATCCCAAAAGAAAATATTTGCCAACTGTCTTCATTACCTTGTAACCTCCAGCTATATCGTCTGACCAATGATATTTAAAAAAGTCTCATAAACTTTTCAATGCCAAGTGCCAACAGTCAAAACTTTAAATACAAATTGCTCACAGCGACTTAGCATGCAAAGGTCATGAAGCAAAAGTAGCTTGGAGCAAAAACAGATTAAAGTAAAAAATGCAATACACCTCCCATTTTGAATAAGTTAGATGATACCATCAGCATATCTAATTTACAATGGAGTTAGGGAAAATTGCAATAATATATTTTGTGCATTTTTTTACCGTTCTACTGAAAAAAAAATCACTAAGAATTCCTGTATGTATAATCATCATCACCATATTATGCATATTATCCCATGAAGGCTGAACTGCTGTTGACGCTGACATAATATGCACCAGTGCCAGATCGTCTTACTTGTTAAAGCATCTTCTTCACTTAAAAAAAATTAAAGAAGATTCATAATCTTGCTTTGGCTTTTCCCTACGATTTACTATCTATCTCATAAGTCTAATAAACGTTTTCCACTTACATTTCGTGACTAGTGCAAGTGCAAAAATATTTTCTGATTCACTAGCCCAAAAACCAACCCAACTGGTAGCTTTTGGTCCAGAAGAGAAAATAATGAAAAATATGTTCATGTTCATATTCTTTTTTTTCCCTCTTAGATCAACGCCAAACCACACTGCTGTAACATTTTACTTGTAAAAAGGATAAAGTGAAACTTTTCAAAAAAATCTGAGTCAAAACCTGAATAGCGACATTGATTATTACATGTGGGAAAACGTTGTAGTTGTTATTGTTCTTCTTCTTTTATTCCCCTCAAGACTCCTGCTTACTCATGATTTAGATTACATTGAACACATTTATATAAAGAATGCAAAAAATGTAAAAAGTCTACTGCTATCGTCTGCCATTTGGGTATTTAGGGATATAGCGATAAAAAGGATAACCGTAACCTGCCAAGCTAAAAAAAGAAGTTTTGCGCTATTTCAACAAAAATGCATACACTGACTTAGAGCTTGAGGCTTTAATAATCCTCAAAATGAAATCAAAGCTGACTGAGGTTTTTTTTAATCATTTGTCTCAACCAGATTGTAACCTGTAACAGAAAAAGGCATTTTTCCAACATGACAGCCGACTGATTTGAGTTGAGCCAGTGTTAAAAGATGTTTGCTAGGAGAGATGTTCTGATAATTTATTAG